>CAJUYH010005585.1:0-22751 GCA_910591685.1 Galerucella tenella | reverse complement strand
TACAACGATTTAACAAAAAACCAGCCTTTAGAAATTGAAACAGTTTTTTTGGCTCTGGCTCTCCGGCTATAAAGAGAATCAAAATACCTTTCAAATTATGTGCCACTCGACCCCCCATGCCAATAAAGACTCTCGAAGGGGTAGTCACACCTTTTGGGGGAATGACCATACAACCATAAGTTAACTGTCAAAAGTTGTCCCACTGGAAAACTAAATCGACGTGTCTTGAAGTTTGCCACAAAGACCTTCCTCGCCAACAATATTTGAGGTGGACTGTTTCTAATGCGGCAACCTGTATATTTAATGAAGGTAACAAGTATTGCCCTCATTTCTCTACACCTAAGCTTCTGCAATCGGGTTAGTTGTTTGAACATCGGAGAGGAGATATCAAACAACTGCGATTGAGTGCTATTTACCCCACACTGTGGCAAGAGCAGCAAAGGTACGAGGTGACAAAGTTGAAATTCAGAAAAACACATCGAAATCACTGAAATGACCAATTTTTAAATTTCCACTAACGTTCAAAACAAGGAGATAATAATGCCCACTTATCATTTACTTTATTGCTCTGAGTCAAATCTCGTGATATTCTCAAAATAGCTGTAAGAGGTTTCACCTCCATTAAGGATACAAAATCAAACAAGTCTATCTTCCATCCAACTTTTCTTATATGTGTCTCGTTCATTATAGTGTAAGTCAAATATTGTACTTTCACGATTTTCGGAGATCTATGCAATTTTCCATTGAAGTATTGAAGTTTATATTTTATCCAAGACACTTGATGGAAAAATGTAGCGGCTAATTCTGAATAATGCACTCAACTATTTGTTTGCAAAATTGCCCAATGGAAAAAGAAAAAAGTTCTCCTTCATTCTATTCAAAACATTGAAAATTCTGGTGATCAAGTTTTCAAGCATTTGAATTTGTAATGGGAAAAGAAAAATTCAAATTTTGAATCGGAACTATTTCTAAAGAAATGTTTCGGAAAGAAAGTTAATTTTGCCAAATTGATTAAGCAATACAACTTTTGATTGCATTCAGTAGCTCCGGGAGCAGCTCTACAAATTCTTTTAATTTCTCATTTCCCTGATGTAATTTTAACGTGTTTTTCAAGTTTTTCGAACATCAGGTCAATTACTCCAGTAAAGTTTCTAGAACATAAATAAAACATTCAGTAAAGAACTTGAGTGAATTGAAAAATTTATTAAAGAAGGCCCCAAAAAGCACTTGTACGCTCGAGGACAATATTTTTCAGCGGGAAACGATAACGAGTAGAATTTAACGAGAAAAACAACTCTCCGGGAATTATTAATTTTATTATTCACTCCTTGTTACAGTGACAGCATTTACATTTTGTTATATAAAACTTTTTACACGGCTGCATAATGAACAATATGTTTTTTCTTCCCTCACTTGTTCTCTATTTATGATATAAGAACTTGATTGAGCATCTTGGAAAATTTGAATGAAATCTGTTCAAATCCTGAACAATGAAATTAGGTTACCAGAAAACCTTAGCTCCATCTGTTAAACGCGTAAGTCGTCAAAATGAAGAACGACTCAATGCTGCAATTCCATGCTAGTTTCTCGTACGATCATTGAATCGTAAGTTAGTAGCTCAAGTGCTAACCGTAAGTTAGCGTCCTACAGATTCACAGAAACTGCAATTCTATGACTACCCATCGTAAATTTTGTTATGCAGCTAAATTCAGTCCTACCCAAGATTTATAAATTTCGTAACGTTACATGAGGTGATAGTTCACGTTCTGCAAGCATTACCGCAAAACGTTACTTCAGTCACGAGTTTTCTGCCTCACGAAACAACTGACTGAAGATGTTTTTGACACTAGGTACCTGCTATACTTTTTCTACGCCCAAAGGGGCGTTTCTTGAAAAGAAAAAAAATTGCAAAATATTATCTTGATTTTTTGGTTACAAGATATTCGTTCCGAAGAAACAGTTATTATTCTCCAAAAGTTCTGCTATACAGCTCTAATAATCCCCAATATACTAACAAAACAGCGTCAAATTAGAAGTGAACTCGACCTTGAATTATATTTTCATCTCCATTATACCGGCGAATTCGGTAGCGTAATTTTAATGAGGTGAGACCGAAAATGATTTGTAGATCAACATTAATGGAAAAAGATCCTTTGTAATGGCTTTTGTAAGTTATGACCAGCTCTAGATTGTCCTATTCCAGGATTATTAACTCAGTGTAAAACATCTCTAATATACTGCAGATTACTATCAGCCTATTACTTTTCTGAACTTCGTGATTAGAGTAAAAACCTCTGTAACAGAGTCAGACCGTGAGAGGGTTTATAATTTGAATATAAAATATTTTTATTAGTGCCCTCTTATGATCTGTTCACAAAGACACAAACATTACACGATTTATAATGGTTTAATAGTCATTTTTTTTAAATTGAAGTTAACACATTTCAATACATTTTTTGTAAGCCGTATATTTTATTTTTTCGAAGAATTGCTGATGGATAAGGCCGTGTTGAGGTGGTTGTGCAACAATAATGTCAAATATTTAGGAATGTTTTTGTTTGGTGAGGGTGAAGAAGCTTGTAGTACCTGTAGATATACTATACACATTATCATTATACACAAATACTATCGACAGCTATCACAAGGTCGACAACCTTGAGCGATCCATAGATATCCGATAATAGTAAATTATACACTGGTGTGGAGGCTCTCCACTCCACTCACCAGAGTTCAATTCCATCTATTTCGATGATAAAAATCCCCATTTGGAGGGGAAAGGATAAAAACAGTATATTTTCTTGTGTTTTATCATTGAAATAACTGAATATCACACTATCAATTATCATTGTAAGCACACAAAAGAGTCGTATTTCTTTCCTATACTTGTCTGAATATGCGTTGCGGACGGAGGCGGCGACGACTCTTTGCAAGTCTCGACACGTTGTGCTGAATATACAATATACAAGTTTCTTACAAGTAACAGTGCTTTTGCAATGGTAGGTGAAGGCAAGCCAACACTTTAGCTTCTACTATCGAAACCAGATTGGTTCATTTCGGTGGACTTGGGAACTGTGAATTCCTATATTTCTGACTTGCCAACGTAGACCTCCGTCGACTGTCCAGTGGACCCCTCCTGGTCCACCTTAACTACTTTGAGAATCAATACACTAGTGCTTGAGTATTTGAAGCATGTCTCAGTCAGTTTCAGGCTGCAATTTTTTCTTATTAAAAAAATGGTAGAAAAAACTTCCCCCCATTGCTCTCCATGTCAATGATTCTAGCTTTGGGTACATTTATACTCATTCATTAATTTTCTCCTTCTTTTTGCTTGCCTCTTCATACATATTCGTTCAGATTTTAAATATACCATAATCTCATTGAAAAGGGTGATATTGTGATATTGTGATTTTGTGACCAGGCAATACCATAGGGTTTAGGGACTACCACCAGTACATCTCAACTAATACTATTATGGTCCTAAGTATGCATAATAACAAAATTGCTTTAGATATTTGGAATCAAGGCTATTCATTTCCCTTTTGGGAGCACTACAGCATGTTGGCTCATTGTACTCTACTCCCACATTAAGTGCACCCAGCCAGTTATCCCCGTACTTTCGAATAGCCGATATAGATCTACCGGCCATATGTGCCATATGTTCCAGGTGGCTACAAAGTCTGCAGCTGAGATCCCCGTTATACAGCCCCATTTCATGCAAGTGATCGTTAACCGTGGCATGACCCTCCAAATAACTTGAGAGGCTTCTTAAGTCATTCCCATGAATAGTTGCTAGACCCGTTCAGAACACGTGTCCCCTATAAAGGTCCTACTGCAGTGTATCTGCTTTGGAGTGTTCCTCCACCAGTCTATGTCGGTTTTGTTTTCACAAGCTTTATCACAATATGTTCCACGTGTAGTTATTATATAACCACCATCAGTACTGGATTAACCACGTAGCAAAAGTAGCAATTGCTACGGGCCCCGCATATTCAAACCCATTGATCTCTACCTGAGCGTAATCGGTACCGCCTATTAGCGTAAATGAAACACCAAATTTCATATCTCAAGATAGCAAATAAACGTTTAGAGTATTGCATTTTCCTCACCACTATATACCTAAGAACCCATAGCAGATCGAGGGCTCTTTTGCTACGGGACCCGCGCTTGTTTAACCCTTTCAAGCTGGATTTTTTCCCTCTGAATTGGTTATAGATTATCCATTTGTTTGTTGTAGGCTTCGTTCATTCACTAAAAAAACGAATGGGAACTTTTTTTTAACATCGGACGCCATTTTGTCTGGGATATATTTGTCCCAGTCAGACTTTTTAAGTGGGTGATAGTTGTCCCAATAGTCCAAATATGATTCGTTTAGTCATATAATATTTTATAATTTTTTCACAAAAATGACGAACCAAAGAAAAAAACTCGCGAAAAAATAAATGAAAAAAAACTTTATTTTGAGCCATACTAAACTCATGGCCATAAAAGTATGAACAAAACCGTAATGGCTATACCAAGCAACCGATAAGGGTAAACAAAATGTATAAAAAAAGTATAAGCAAAACAGTTATTCTAAACATAGTTGTACAGAGTTCTACTTCAAATGGTATGGGGTAAAACAATTTTCACATAATGGAATGTTACACATTTGGCACATCGTAGTTGTGCGCTTTTTCTTTTTGTACGTAGAAGTACATCTGCGGCATCTTCTTCGCGTTCTGCCCTCTATGGGTAAATGATCCCCGACGTTGAATATTTTTGTCCTTTCTTGTGGAATCAAACCCTCAGCCACTGCGATAAGGAATGACAAAAATGTGGGTTTTGTTTTGTGCAAGTCAAAATAGATGACATGGCTACAGCCATCATCAGAACTTTATAGAAGACTTTATTCCACCATTTTCTCGACTTTCTGTCGAAGTAATATAGTCCCACAATTTGGTCAGTCAAATCAACGCCCCCCATATGTGCATTTTAAAACTGGAGCATTTCCGGGCATGCAATTTCACTTTTGGTGCCATCTTTCATTGTACGTTGAACTTTACCGACATAATCTGTAAAGCAGTTACTGATTGCCAGCAAGTCCTTTGTATCTTGCCATCGACACACTATTGTGCCATAGTTATTTACACGGAATTCTGATTAACCTCGGTTCAGTTTGTTAGAAAACTTTGGAACATTTTTACTATTGCTCATCAGTGTTCCCACAGCTGCAAAAGGAAGAGAATCCACCAATGAAACAGAAGAGGAGAATCTGTCAAAACAAAGCACAACTTCTTTATCGTGAATCGTTTCAGATAACTTTTTCACGACTCTCTCTCCTAGGGAACCATCAGCCAGTTCTGTTTCCTTGCCTGCATAGACGTTTAAATCGTACACGTATCCAGTGGAAGAGTCGCTGCGTACCCATAGTTTGATACCCCTTTTTATGGGTTTCAGTGGTAAATATTGTTTCAATGCCGACCGTCCTTTGAACTTTGCTATCGATTCATCGATGCTTTGAAAAGTAGAGTCAGTACGATATTTTTGAAATGTGGCCTTCAAGCAATTCAGTACTTCTTCTATATAGTAGAGTTTGGATGCAGTTTCTGATTTCTCTGGCATATTTAAATACATTTTGGCTAAAAGGAGCTTGCAACGATCCCGCGATAAAGCCTTTTTTATTGACGCATTTCCGAGAGACTCGTTGTGCGACCAATAGTGATTGAATGTGGGTACCCGATTGTTAGACATGACAAGGGAAACTCCAAGTGTAATCTTTATTTCATAACTGTCACAGCGTGATCTTTTTTTCTTTGAAGTTTTTTCAAATATTGTCAGCCGTTTATTGGTACATTGAGCTATAAACATAAAAAGGCTTCTTAGAAATAATTTTAAAAAAACCTCGACCTCGCTCAGATATTGCGATAAGGGAATGGTGACGTTTTTCTCGGCAAAAACTGAGCATCTAGGAATAAAAGATCCATCATTGTTGAACCATAGCATATCTTCATCGATTTTGTCTTTTTTCTTTTGTTCATTGATTTCTATATTTTTTTCTTCAGTTGTTTTTTTTCTATTTTTGTTTTGTCTTTAATTTTTTCTTCTGCCTGATCTTGTTCGAGCAAAGCCGACTCCACCACCATCATAAAATCCATGTGAGGACTCACCTGACAAAACTCCATTTTCATCGCTTGAATCATCTTCCAACAAGTTTTCTCCAAAATTGGCTTGTGACAAGCTATCTTCAGAATCGTATTCCGAGGGTTCATAGTTTTCATCTGAGTGCTCACTATCATGGAACGGATCTTCTGGCTCACTTTCTCCTTCAAACAAAGCGTTTGCTTCATCTTGAAGCTCTTTTTCAGTCAAATGTTTCCGGCTCATCTGCAAAAAAGAGGCCTGTTGGCACAAAAATGTCCCGGTACCATTTTATCACAATGAATTGGACTAAAAACAACTTTAGACAAAATGTTTGTTACAATCTTACCTTCATTCAACAAAATTTCATGAAATTCCGTTCAAAAACCACCTAAATTCAATTGAAAACACAGCTAGAATACGCATAGACCTGTTAGTTCGACGAAAACGTGAAAGAAATGGTTGATACGCGACGTTGCCAAACGTAAATTGAAGCGCAGCCCTTGGGGAAGACCTGGTAGGACTGAATGCATATTACATTGTAAATGGGATACATTTAAGACGCCAGACTTTCAAACAATATGAATGGGATACGTATGTCCCGATAGACTCGAAAGGGTTCCGGCACTGACCACCATCACGGGTTCCATGTGAATCGGCTCATTTCTTGCGCGAAAACCTTATCAATATACCTTGATTTCAACTGTGTGATTTTTTTCCAAAATAATAATGCATTAATAATGAGAGTTTTCAAATGAAAATAAATTTTGATTTCTTGTCACGCCACTGATTAGATTCCTTTATTTGAATTTCCTACCAAGCAATTATTTTTGGTTTCAGGGGACAGGTATTTTATTTCCGTGTGAAAAGGACCAAGCAGGATAAACTTTTATATATTTTGAATGGAAACATTGACATTTATTTATTTTTATGGTCATTGGTATCTGCATTTTAATGCGTTTTTCCAAAATACGGTCAAATGGAACGATTCCTAGAGTGCTAGAGAACGGAGGAAATAAAAAATCCAAAATAATAATAATAATGATAATATTTATTAAATCCCTTGAAACATTCAAATGAAATGTATAGGATAAGTCAAAAGTGATGGGTGGCATAATTAAATTGGTTAAAATAGTGTATACAATAAAGTAGATAAGCATATAGTGAATAAAATGAAGCATGTAAGTGAGAAAAAACAGATGAAAATGTTTCACAGAGAATCTTCAAGGAATTCTTTGACTGAATAGTAGCATTCAGTCAATAACAAATTCTTAATTTTCCTTCAGTATTTGCTGAAAGAGACAATGTCTTTGAATTCATTGTAACGTGTTTTCTTCCTACACGTGGCTCCTGCCACACGAACACGTTACTGTGGCCACCCTTGACTTGAAATCCTTCGACGGAATGCTCAGGCGCCAGATTTTTAACGTGGTTTGCTCCACGGGTCCTTGACCCTTAGCGTCACGAGTTCCAGGTAGCCTCAAATGGAGGTTACGGAAAATTCCAGGGGACTTGTTGAACTTTTACTTTAACTATCTATCTATCAAAGTTACAACACGGATGTTTCAAATATCGGTCCTTTAGTTAAGAGTTTATGGTCAATAACAAATGGAACAGGATTTAAATCCTCCAGTCCATTGATACTTTGTGGTATTTTTATTTCTGAATTTACAGGGATGGGCAAAATAAAGGGGAAAATATTGTAACGGACGTAACGGTCGAGGCCGGTCAGTTTATCAAATACAACTTAAATCGGCCAGGAAACCGAACAAGCTGTGGCAAAGCCTCTTGCAAGTTCGGGAAACCCTTTGGATTCGAAGGAGACACGGAAAGTTACTAAAATGCGATAATAATAAAATATATGATCCACGGAACGGTGATAGAACGTCTGAATCTGCCGTGTAATTAAACAAGTTATGGCTAAGCCTCTTGCAAGTTCAGGAAACCCTTCGGATTGAACGGAGACACGGGAAGCTATTAATAGAATATACAGAGCCACACGGAACGGACGTTTAAATCTGCCAGGTAATTGAACGAGTTGTGGCTAAGCCTCTTGCAAGTTCAAGAAACCCTTGGGATTCAATGGAGACACAGAAAGTTAATTATAAAATATACTGGACCACGCAACAAACGTCTGAATCTGCCGTGTATTTGAACGAGTTGTGGCTAAGCCTCTTGCAAGTTCGAGGTACCCTTTGGATTTAAAGGAAATATAAAAAAAATATCGTAACCTACTAGTCCGAAACTAAAATTCAAGAGTTTGGAAACTAAACATCGACGCACAAAGTAAAAATAAAATTCGGAAATAAAACTGAAATATCACAATCCTCAGTAATATCAAATAAATGTAAATATCCTGTGAAGAAAACACATAAAATCGTAATCTCAATGTGGAACCGGCGAACATTCAATCCTAATTGATTTAACAATGTAATAAAGAATACAATTTTCTGGAACAAATCAACTTTTATTAAGTAAGTATTAGTGTTATTATGAAAAAACTAAAGCGAGCTTCCACTCGTCAAGAGGTTAAATTCAAAATCGGGAAATATAAAAAAATAGACTTCTTTACTATTAACAAATAAATTTCTCAAAACAAATCCCACTAATTTAATAGTGCCGGTTATGCAAAAAATGAACAAAGTGAAATAATAAAAATATTCAACTGATAGTAGAGAACCAAGAATCGAATTCTCCTGTCCTTTTATGCAAAATGGAAAAGATAAAATAATGGAAAAAAAATATTTCACCGGTCAGGAAATAGAAAAAAATATATCAAACTATCTCTAATTTACGGAGGTACGAAACTTTCCGAATAAACGGTTATTCTTAAAATATTTTTACCTTGCTTGGAACGACTTTGGTGTCGGAATTCACTTTAAGTACAGAACTCCGGAAACCGGAACGAAAAAAACAAAACAATTCTCGGACTAAACGGAAGCACAAAACTTAAAGTCGAGTAGCGGTATTACAAGTAGAAACGGAGAGTAGAGAACCAAGAATCAAATTCTCCTGTCCTTCCATATTTCCATTAGTAAAATTTTATTTAAAAACTACAAAAAAGTTTGTCATATACCAGACGTCCTTCGGAATTAATTAAACCCAATTGAATAGTATATATACCACACGTCCTTTTTGATTGATAAGCTTTAACTTCGGAAATTACTAAATTTTATGATTGAATATAAATTTGCGTACCTATCTCCGGATTAATACTAAAACTACAATATAACGGTAATAAAATTGGTAACAGAAAGGTAGTCGGAAAGTAAGTAACGAGTTATTTAAAATCCAATGGTAAAATGAAAATACGAAACGGAAAAAAAATTATATCAGTTTGAAAAAAATAACTCATTACACATCTCCTTTTCTTCGGTAAAAAAAATTAATGAACGAAAGTCCAACTTTCGGTCATTACAATTTTTTTCAATCCACCATGTGGTTTATTATAAAAAATAATCAAACCCAAAAAAACAATATACTGGGATCCAGCGGTCTCACCGCCTGGAACGTCGGTATCGGAAGGAGCGGTCGGGGAGATGAGGTCCTCGAGAAGACTGGTGTCGGTATGACCTGGAACTGGAACAGCGTCTGGCTACTCCCTGAGCGGTCCGGGGTCGGTCGGAGTTGTTGCTGCACTGGGTGTTCGGTGTTGGTAACACGGGCACTCCCGGGATATCTGGCCAATTCGTCCACAGCAGGAGCAAAACAAGACAAGAGGGTCGGTGGCAGCTCTCTCGGTGGTGACTTGAGGTTCCACACCTTCAACATAGATCAGGGTGATAAACGATTCTGACTCCGGTGTCCTATTGCGCGGTATATAGGTCTTTTGCGATTTATATTGGGATGAACGGTGATACAGCATCCCTTCCATGGTTCGTATCATTGCCGGAATGTTGCCCGAACTCCATATTTCCCATCGCTTGCTGGCCGGGACTAACGGTGGCGGTAAATTACGGTCATCAATTCTACGGATAAAAAAAACATTTCATCCATTTGCAGGTCTTAAATATTTGCTTTTTCCTTCTTCGTCGTGTTAGTCATAGACATAGTCATGGTTTTCTTGTAGGACTCGAGTTCTGCCCAGCTTTGCTTTGCATGGATCGGATATTTCTGGTTCTCGGAAATCATTTATGTCCCAGAAATAACGGTATAGATGGTCCTGTTTAATACAATAGTCCGGAAACTTCTCTGGATCCCTCAGCACCTCTTCTTCCTTGTTTCAGTACCATAAACATTCAGCGCTTACATCGGTCGAACAGAAAGCAGACGGTGGGTCGGTCTCGGCGGTCATGGGAATCGGATTTCTGGACAAGTCATCGGCTACACGGTTTAGTGCATCTTTATGGTATTGTATTTCGAAATCATACTGCTGTAGAAAAATACTCCACCTTGCCAAACGCCCAGGTGGACTAGATATGGAATAAAGCCCTCTGAGAGATTGATGATCGGTAACAACCATGAAATGGTAGCCCTCTAAATGAGGACGTATCTTTTCAAACCATCAAACAATGGCAAGACATTCTTTCTTGGTGACGGAGTAGTTTTTCTTGGTAGGACTCAGGCTGCAACTTGCATACGCCACCACGTGTTCATGACCATCGTTCTGCTTGGTAAGGGCTTTTCCCAAAGCATATTCGGAGGCATCGGTTTGTAAGGTGAACGGTACGGTAAAATCAGGAAAACTCAGGACAGGTGCTTCTGACAGACTGGTTTTGATTTTAACGAAATTGGCTTCTTGTTCTTCCGCCCATTTCCATCGTTGAGATTTGCGAAACAGTTCCGTTGACGGAGCCACTTTTTCAGAAAACGATGGCACAAATCTCCTATACCAGGATGCAATTCTCAAAAATCTCTAGTATATTTCTCAGTGCTGAACATCTCACAATATTTTCCACCTTCTCTGGATCGGTACGAATTAAATCTCCAGTAATTACATGTCCTGAGTATTTCATGTACGGTAGACAGAAATGACATTTCTCCGGATTGAGTTCCAGCTGAGCCCCTCGTAATTAGCGGAACACTCCGGAGAGGTTTTCCAGATGTTGATCGAATAGTTCTCCCAGATCGATGATGTCACCCAGATACGCAAAAGCGTAAGGATCTGGAATGTTGCGGGTGCGGAATGTAAACCAAATGGCAGGACCGTGGATTGAAACAATCCACATCCCTCTGCGGTGGAGGCGGTGATGGGTTTACTTCCAGGTGTTAACGGAACTTGCCAATATCCACTCTTCAAATCCAAACTGGAAATATACTTGGCTTTACGCAGTTTATCCAGTATAGCATTGATACATGGAACAGGGTGGGCATCTTTCATGGTTACCTCGTTAACTTTTCGGAAGTCAATACAAAACCGGTTCTTTCCATCCTTCTTCTTCACAATTACAATTGGAGAACTCCGCGGACTTGTAGATGGTTTCATCACTCCCTCTGCCAACATGGCATCTATCTCAGCATTGCAAATTTCTCGCATTTTCGGGTTCTGGTTCTCTGCTTGATCGGACGTGGTTGCAGCAGACGGATTTCATGCTCAACTAGTATTGTTGGACCCTAATTATTCTCAAATTGCGGTAATTCTTGGCTTAAAAAGGTATTTAGCATATTTGTCTATTCTTTCGATAAGTTTCGGCCAACAAATGGAATTATGGTTTCCAATGAACATCATATATAACCATAATTGTTGTTATCTTCTAAATCTTCCAGAGATAACTTAGCTCTTCCTGATCCTTTCTCTTCTTCTCTCTCTCTCCTTCCTACAAGAGACGACGAGAAGACTACGGGCTTGGTTTGCTCCTTGTCAACCCCTAACACCAGGGAGGTCGCAGAGACTTCGGAAACAGACTTTTCTTCGTCAACCCCTAACAACACCGGGGAAAATTCAGAAACTTCAACAACAGATTACTCCGTGTCAACCCCCAACTCCAAGGAAGACGCAGAGACTTCGGAGACTGACTTTTCTTCGTCAACCCCTAACAACACCAGGGAAAATTTCGAAACTTCAACAACAGATTTGTCTTTGTCAACCCCTAACTCCAGGAAAGACACAGAGATTTAGGAAATGGTTCGATTTCCAGGATAACGGTTTTCTGTAATGATCGGAACATCTGCTTCTTTCATTGACGTATCCACCAATACCAAAACTCCAACGGAACTGGCTAATGACGGACTCCTGACTATTTTATCATCGATGTATATACTGCCAGTTTCTAACTCCAAACGGGAATTATATTTTCGGAGAATATCGTGTCCTTAAACAATATCGGTGATCAATCCGGCGAAATGCTCTAACGAACCCTCCATATTGACGTCATCAATTTTCCATGTCAGCTCATGAATATCGGTGATGGAGACTAAATTTCCATTGGCTAAAAGGGCATTCATTGTTTGACGGCCGGTAGTTTGCTTCTTTCGAGAAAATTTCTTAGCTACTTGATTACCAATATATGATTTTGCTGCTCCGGTATCCAACAACGCTTGAAATTTGTGATTTCCTTTTTCGACGTCTATGTGCGGTCGGAGGTCGTTCATTTCTGCCGGTATTTCAGTATGAGAGCAACGAGAGCAGGAGTGAGGAGCATCGGTTGGTGACAGCTGACTGGCGTCGGCGACGGGTTCTCCGGATGGACCAGGAGTCGTGTTGTGCGATGGCCCATATCTTGATGTATTTATTGGCTGCTGACGGGGGTTTGATCCACGGTTCAGTCCGCTGTGGTTGGGTACTGATTGGAGTTCCTTTCTGAGAAGCTCATATTCCCTCACCACCTGAAAAAATGAAGAAAAATCCTCAAAGTCCCCTTTTCGAATTTGTAAACGGTATTCGGACAACAGGTTACGGTACAGCCAGGCTCGGGAGGTTCGGGAGTTAGCTTTCCATGTCGTCGCATCAGAGTTTGGAGGTCGGTCATGTAGGTTGCGGCGGACTCATTTCTTCTTCG
Organism: Galerucella tenella; assembly: GCA_910591685.1. Taxonomy (NCBI): domain Eukaryota; kingdom Metazoa; phylum Arthropoda; class Insecta; order Coleoptera; family Chrysomelidae; genus Galerucella; species Galerucella tenella. The sequence continues at coordinate 9,696 of CAJUYH010005585.1, read as the reverse complement.
CTGACGACGGCCTATCTCGGATTCTGAGTCGTCTTTGTAATTTACAGGATAGAAGAAAATGCGGAAATCGATTTCGAATTCGTCCCAGCTAAAGTATCTGTTTCGGTTATTCCGGTACCAAAGAGCGGGCTCACCGGACAGTAATTCGGGTAGTACCGGAAGCAAATTGTCTCTTGGTACATTTTTTGCGATGCAGTTTTCATCTATTTTTTTCTATAAACGCAGCGGGATCTTCTTTGGTTCCAAAGCACACCTTCCAGTCGTGCACATTCAGCGGAGGGTTGGCCGGGTCAGGTATTGGGTCGGTCAGAAACGGGTCGTGTGGGAATATTATCTCGCCTCAGAAATCGTACAAGTCTCCTTCTCTTCTCCGGAACGGTTCCAGCAACTAATAGATTCGGATTCGGATTTCTTAGCTTCGTCCTGGGCAAACGAAGCGGGCAAGTCAAGGTCTTCGCAGTTTCTCCTTGACATTAGCCTTCCAACTTCTCTTAAGCTCCTTCTGCTTCCTTCTTGCTTGATCAATCAACAACAACAAAAAATCTAACACCGGCAAAACGGTATTTCTCGAGGGAAAATGACAGGTCATTTTCAATAATCCAGTCCCTTGCTTGATCAAACATACGGCAAAAAAAACAATGTTAAACGGTCCAGCAGCAATATGCTAAACCATGGAAAAAATCAAAAACGGTATAAAAAAAGTTCTTGCTATTATCAGCGATACGTACTCCTTAATAACGGTCACTGTTTCAATCCAAAAACAATACAAAAAAATTAATAAAACCTGACTAACGGTCTCTGCTCCAATAAACAATAAAATAAAAATTGGAATAACGGTACCTGTTTAAACCTACAAAAAAAACGGGAGAAAACGGTCCCTGTTAAAATCGACATTAAGGTCTCTGTAATACTACGGTAAACGAAAACAAAACAATTGCTATTTAATCAACAATCGAGGTCCTGCTCGGGCGCCAAATTTGTAACGTGTTTTCTTCCTACACGTGGCTCCTGCCACACGAACACGTCTCTGTGGCCACCTTTGACTTGAAATCCTTCGACGGAATGCTCAGGCGCCAGATTTTTAACGTGGTTTGCTCCACGGCCTCTTGTCCCTTAGCGTCAAGAGTTCCAGTCAGCCTCAGATGGAGGTTACGGAAAATTCCAGGGATCTTGTTGAACTTACTTTAACTATTTATCTATCAAAGTTACAACACGGATGTTTCAAATATCGGTCCTCCAGTTGAAAGTTCATGGTTGATAACAAATGAAACAGGATTCCAATCCTCTAGTCTATTAATACTCTGTGGTCCTTTTATTTCTGAATCTACAGGGATGAGCAAAATAAGGGGGGAAGTACTGTAACGGACGTAACGGTCGAGGCCGTTCAGTTCATCAAATACAGCTTAAATCGGTCGGGTAACCACACAAGTTGTGGCTAAGCCTCTTGCAAGTTCAGGAAACCCTTTGGATTTGAAGGAGACACTGAAAGCTACTGAAATGCGATAATAATAAAATACATGATCCACGAAACAGTGATAGAACGTCTAAATCTGCCGGGTAATTGAACAAGTTATGGCTAAGCCTCTTGCAAGTTCAGGAAACCCTACGGATTAAACGAAGACAAGGAAAACTATTAATAAAATATACAGAGCCACGAAACGAACCCCTAAATCTGCCAGGTAATTAAACGAGTTGTGGCTAAGCCTCTTGCAAGTTCGAGAAACCCTCAGAATTCAACACGGGAAGTTACTAATAAAATATATGGATCCACGCAACGAACGTCTAAATATGCTGGTTAATTGGACGAGTTGTGGCTAAGCCTCTTGCAATTCAAGAAATCCGTCAGATTCAATAGAGATACGGGAAGCTACTAATGTGACGGTAATAAAATATTTTGCTAGAAAAACGGTTCAAATCTGTCGGTGAATCGAACAAGTTTTGGTTAAGCCTCTTGCAAGTTCGAGTTAACCTTTGGATTGGAAGGAAATATTAAGAAAACTATTACTTAGACAATGAAAGGAATAACTTGGCCCACGAAGTGATGAAAGAACGTTTTAAATCTGCTGGTCAATCGAACAAGTTGTGGCTAAGCCTCTTGCAAATGCGAGGTATCCCTTGGATTTAAAGGAAATATAAAAAAAAAAATTATTGTAACCTACTAGTCTGGAACTAAAATTCAAGAGTTTCAAAAAAAGCAAGTAACTTATTATCGACGCACAGATTAATAATGAAATTCGTAAATAAAACTGAAATATCACAATCCTCTGCAATGTCAAATAAATATAAATATCCTGTGAAGAAAACAGATAAAATCGTAATCTCAATGTGGAACCAGGGAATATTCAATCCTAATTGATTTAGCAATGTAATGAGGAAAACAATTTTCTAGAAAAAATCAACTTTTATTAAGTAAGTATCGGTGTTATTATAAAAAAACTAAAGCGAGTTTCCACTTGTCAAGAGGTTAAATTTAAAATCGGAAAATATGAAAAAAATAAACTCCTTTACTATTAACAGATGAATTTCCCAAAACAAATCCCACTAATTTAATAGTGCCGGTTATGCAAAAAATGAACAAAGTGGAACAATAAAAATATTCAACTGATTGTAGAGAACCAAGAATCAAATTCTCCTGTCCTTTCATATTCTCATTAGTGAAATTTTATTTAAAAACTACAAAAAAAGTTTGTCTTATACCAGACGTCGTTCGGAATTATTTAAACTGAATTGAATGGTATATATACCAAACGTCCTTTTTGATTGAAAAATTTTAACTTCGGAAATTACTAAATTTTATGTTTGAATATAAATTTGCGTACCTCCGGATTAATACTAAAAATACTGAAACTACAATATAACGGTAATAAAAAAAAAATTGGTAACAGAAAGGTAGTCGGAAAGTAAGTAACGAGTTATTCAAAATCAAGTCGCAAAATAAAAATACGAAATGGAAAAAAAACTCATATCAGTGTGAAAAAAATAACTCGTTACATCATTGAGTCATTTATTGTACAGCTACATTCCCATAAATTCAAAACTATTCTCTAACTTAGAAGTCTCACAGTGGGGTACCTATTCGAAGGGTGTTTCAATGTCTTGTATAGTAATCATGTCCATACGATTTAGTTTGAGAACTAGTGAATTTTCCTTTTCACAAATAGAAGAGTATAATAAATATGAACACTATAGAATGACATTATCTTGTGTTTTATGAATGTGGGCTCACTAGTTTCCTTAAATTGTAGCACGAATATTTCCCAAATTATTTTTTTTAGTCACAAAAATGTTGTTGCTGTTAATAGAATTCCCCCACAGTAAGATGTTGCAACTTAGATGACTGTAAACAAGACCGTAATAAATATTGATAAGTGCTGTTGATGGCATGGTAACCTTTATTCTAGGAATGGCATAAAAAAATGTATTAAACTTTGCGATCAGTCCCTCTCAATCTGTCATCTCCATATAGACCTAGAAATTTTGTTGATGGAACTGATGTAATGAGTAAATCGTCAAATTTTAATGATAATGGAAATACTATTCCAAGGACATATTGGGAATTAAAATATACAAATTAAGTATTTTCAACATTTACCATTAAACCATTTGCTCTCGACCAATCTACAAATATGATATCCCCTTCGCTTTGACTCAAGAGCGGCAGATCATCACCGTAAAACTCCTTTGATGTAAAATAGATAACGGTATTTTCCACGGTTGGATCGTTGCCTGAATTATGATTTTTTTAAAATCATTATAGAAAGAAGACTGGTACAGAAACGATAACTTGGGCGCCGACTCATTTTTTATCATCCTCTTAATAGGTTGAAAGAGAATATTGCTGGAGTCAGATCATCGATAAAGCCTCTGGTTATCTTTTATATCAAAAAGAAAACATTGGAACATTGGGCACTACATTTTTATGCACCTGGAGAGTCAACTCCATACTTCTTATTAAGACTGTAGCATAATCATGCTATTTAAGCGGTCAACACACGAACTTTTATCATACATTCCATCAGTGAGCATTCATAAAAGACTTCTTTAACACATTTTCTTTGCTAGACAGTTGGTAGAAGACTCTCTTGACACATCTCTGCTAGACAGTTAGTAGAAGACTCTCTATTACATCTTCTCTGTCGGACATTTAGTAGAAGACTCCTCAAAAAATAGTGCCAGAAAAGAAATTTGACGGTTATAAACAATCCTGATTTGATGTATTCCAAACTGGAGGCAGGGCAAATGATTAACGGACAAATTCTTCAAAAGTGGTTACAATGAACACTTGTCCCACATCAAACAGAAAAGCTGCATAGAAACAACGACAGAAAAGGCCATAAATCTTAGAACAAAGGTTAGGGACGTGCGCAGTTCGAAGACAATTTTTTTTTTCATTTTTACATTTTTTTGGAACGGTGGAACGTAAAAAAGGGGTCTTAGCAATATTCGTTTTATAGACAGAGACGTAAAAAAAAGATTTGAAAAGAAATTTCTTGGAAGTATATGATAGAAGTAGATACAAAAAATAACGATGAATATTCTATCGTTACAAAACAGCGTTTCATACCTCAAAAGCTCACTGCCATCCATTCATTTCTGGGCTGTCCACTATTTTCCTAACTTCCTCACATTTCTTCCTTCATATATCCTGCCCTCATGGCCTAACCATCAAAGCTATGCTCAAATTTCACTTGTAATGCATGGTGCCCTACACATGTCTTGGATTTCTTTGTATGTTTTTCTTTTCCACTACAATACCTCCGTTCTACTTCTTCCTAAATCTTTGGTTCTCACCTCTTCAGTTCACTTTCATTTTTTTTATTCAATATCCAAACTTCACTTGTGTATAACAGAAAAAGGAGTATGATTGTTTTGTATAGTACGATCTTTGTTTTTCTTTGTGATTATTTTTTTCACTTGTCAAAATCTGACATTTTGGTGGTTTTAACCAATAGCAATACATTATTCTAGCCAACCACTCGGGATTATACTGATAATTCTGTTTCCTCATCGATAATACCTTGTTCACATCGAAACGTCAAAATTTTACTTTGAATTTGTCATTATTGACATCTTCGAAACTTATTGAAAAATAAACACAAACCGCTTCAGCGCCATCACCCTAATGAACATTGAACATTTAATACAAAATTCTACTCCACAATTGATGAAAAAAATAATCTTTCCAAATACAACTCGCTCTTCATATTTTATCGCATAATTTTTCATTCTCATCACTTGAACTTGTTTATTTGAGGCAAAAACATTCAAAAAAACCGAATTTAGATAAAATCCATCGTCCCAACGGACTCGTGATTTTATCAATCGGTTTGTTTTCATATTTTTGCCAAATAAACAGGTTTTCGTGAAAAAGAAAAAATTATCGATAAAATTTGAAGCACTTGTGGTATTACCTTTGATAATTATGATTTTATCATATTTTCTTTCAAGCATTGCTCGATATTATCACCCTTCTGTCTATTTCGAAGTTTTCATCACTTAGAATACAGACAATGTGCTACCATATCGGTGTATAGGTGAAAAAGGAACAATTGAATGGCCACCAAGGTCCTTTGATTCAAATCCCCTATATGTCTTTCTATGGGGATACTTGGAAAGTGTACATAAATAGACCACAAATTATCGAAAATTGGATATGCCTGGATATTGAAGGAATAACTCCGAAAGTTATTGATATGGTGAAATAGATATTTAAGAGACCTTTATTATTACGCTCAGATAGATGATGTCAAAAATGTGAAAGTCTTTTTAGGTTTGTAGATTTTTTGTTTTGTCTGGTATTGATAGACACGATTGCGACTCGTGGCTCAACCTGTTTTGGTTTGGATGCCGTTTGCTTCCATATTAGTTGCTAGGATAAATGTAGTCAGTGTGAAGAAATTTTTGAATGTAAGGTTTCTTCATGTTGTATCTTCAGCTAACTGGTCGCATTCCTTTTGTACCGAAGTGAGATGGAGACCATAAGAATGAGATGTGATGACTTTAGAATTTTTACGACACGATAAGACAAGAGAAGCGCTATCACAAGCTTTCTCGCAATTCCCAATAGTCCAGGAAATTTTTCGTGTATTTCTGCTTGTAGCCAAAATGTTTAATACCCTCTCCCAAATTCCACTTTCAGTTCCACATTAGTACTATAATCAAAGTAGCTCCTCTTTCAATACTGCATTGTCCGCTTCCGTTTCAGCACATGGATTTATAATCCATGGTGGTATGTATTTCTATCGACAGATCGGAACCAAATACGAAGTATCTCTTATTCTTTCAGATAGGGACCAGAAATTATTTCATTACTAGTTAATCTTGACAACGGTAGCTGAAACGCTACCAAAACGTCGAAATGAAAAATGAGAAAACATTATTGTGGTTTGATTCTCAAAAAAATGAGAGATAAAAGGATAAGTAATGCCACAAGGAACTTACAGAAGATACAAATACGGAGTAAATTGTGAATCCCCATTTTTTTGACACGCTAACGTTGACCCCCGTCGAGTCTCCCGTGGATGCCTAGGGATCCACCTGAACCACTTTGGGAATCAATGATCTATACAGTTCCATGTTTGCTTATAGTTTATAATATAATTATATAATACATAAATTTTCTTTGAGTGATTTTTCTATTATTTCAATTTTTAGCGAGAGGGTTTAAATCTACATGACTGGAATATCGCTACATCCGAAATAAAGTATCACACTAGAAAATAGTTCAACGCTTCATGCGAGCCTAATTTAATAAATTCACATTCATTCAGGAACTCAGACAGAAAATAAGCCAGAAAAAGTAGTATATTCGCCAACTTTATGCTAATATGTGTAATTCGAAGCCAGGTAGTATAATTAAACTTTATCCCGACTATCCAGAGGAAAAGCAGTGGTGGGCAATGATAATCATCACGACTCCTCAGTCAATTACCTTGTTGACCGAAAACATGAAATTTGCCATCAACGTTGTTTCACGAAGACTGTTGGAGAGTAATAAAAGTTGCTGGTGGCACTTCGAAGTTTCAATGATATGTGATAACTCTTATTCAGAAACTGTACATGATCCTCTATTGACATCACGTTTTTGTTGAAAATTTTTGAGATTGTGGAAAACCTATATTGAAGTTTTTGGTTTATATCTTTTTTCATTATATACACACTGGCTACTACTAATCCCAAGGCTCCGGAGTGGCGCTAAAAGACATTAGACATTACCTATGTAGCAGCAGAGTAGCAACATGATATGAAAATGTTCAAAAGTTGAAGACGGTTCACGCCAATCGGGGGAATATTTCATATTCAATGTAATTTTATCATTGTGACGTTAATGTGTTGTCGACCTTTAATTAGGTTTCTTGTATAATATACCTGACGAGTATCGCACTGAAGATGGCTTAATAGCCGAAAGCACTTTGCAATTTTGGAAAATTAAAACTGCTACACAGAATACAACAATATTTTCTTCACTTTCTAGTCATGTGTACTCAGCTATAAAGATATTCACAATAATACTGTAGTCCGTGAAAGTTGGGTCGAAAGTTTTTGTTAAATGGAAAAGATTTCCACCAAAAATTCTAAAGAAATTGTAAGGAATTCCATACCCTAAAAGATGAGGGGATGCGAGAACATTTTTCTCAACCCTTAATTGTTGAAAAATGGTTTTTCACGCGACAAACATAATTAGCATAACAATAATGACTTCCTAATATGTACATAAAAATATAGTAGTCCAGCACCTGAAAACGTTGGTGTTTTCAGATTAAGAGAATTCAAAATGACTGCCCTAAAAAATTTCAATATATATATTTCTTCCAATTTGTCTCATTTCATGAACATTAACGCTATCGATACGCGGCTCAATGCAGTCGATAGATAATAAGTTGTACTTCCATAAACAATAACAAGAAAATTATAAATGTCATGAGCCACACAATACTCTTCTACACATAGTGAATTTTCCGAATTTTGAAAAAAGGCGCGACATATGAATTCGGACGAGCACAAGATTCCGTGAATGAGGATTTGAGGGTCCAGGCGCCAACCCAGCTGACTGCAAATAGCGGCAGTGTGGGTGCCAGAGGTAGGGGCAATTCAAAACGAACCACTTAGTATACAGGGGCGTTAGCTGATCTTTCGCATGTTTCACAAAGCACGGTAGGCAATGGAATAGGTAATCGTGTTGTAGGGCATTGCTAGATAGCAGCTCAATGAGTAATTTCATAAGTTCTAGTCTGTGTAAAAAACTTAATTTAGCAACAGGAAAAATGTATCACGTTGTGGAGGGTGTGAGACTTGCAATCACCACCTCGGACAGCCAAGTGAATATTACGATTACGTCTCGCATAAATACGGAATTAGGTGAAAATATACAGCAGTTATATAGCAGATGACTTCCTATATAGGTTCCACCAGAAAGAAGACAAAACGCGGAGCACATACTATTAAATTAAGTAAAAAAAAGACCACCAGAATTGATGGTGATTCAAGGTTTCCTGTTATTGATGATGTACCTGTTATTGAGCTGCGTCCATTACTGTCAACTCAAAAACGGAAACATCTGACCGATATGATGGTGTATATGCCAGAAGACGAAAAATAGTTTAACTCAAGTTCACTCAGCTTAGCAGACAAAAATGCCTTATCTCAAAAGATGGATAATTCTAAAAGCAAAAAGGAAGACAATAATTATTCTCAAGAAGCAAACACATCTAAGAACAAACAGAAACGTAAAACCAATTCGAAAAAAGATTAAAATGGTCTTTTATTTAACAACAAGTTTTTTCCGCTTGTGTTGTGGTCATTCTATTGATTTTAAATAAAAGTAAATCTTCATACAAACGCGGATAGTATTTACAAATGGAAAAATATTTATATTATTAAAGGAATTGTGAGGACTCATCTTTAATTATGATTTTCTCGGAGTTACAAAAATGGGATATAGAACAATTTAATATTCAGGTAACGATATATCCTGCCCTCATGGCCTAACCATCAAAGCTATACTCAAATTTCACTTGTAATGCATGGTGCCCTATACATGTCTTGGATTCCTTTGTGTGTTTTTCTTTTCCACTACAATACCTCCGTTCTACTTCTTCCTTAATATTTGGTTCTCACCTCTTCAGTTCACTTTCATTCTTTTGATTCAATATCCAAACTCCACTTGTGTATAAAAGAGAAAGTAGTATAATTGTTTTGTATAGAACGATCTTTGTTTTTCTTGGTGATTAATTTTTTCACTTGTCAAAATCTGACATTTTGGTGGTTTTAACCAATAGCAATACATTATTCTAGCCAATCATTCGGGATTATACTGATAATTCTGCCTCCTCATCGATAATACCTTGTTTACATTGAAACGTCAAAATTTTACTTTGAATTTGTCATTATTGACAACTAAAAGTGCTTCGAAGTTTATTGAAAAATGAACACAAACCGATTCAGTGCCATCACCCAAAAGAATATTGAACATTTAATACAAAATTCCACTCCACAATTGATAAAAAAAATAATCTTCCCAAATACAACTCGCTCTTCAAATTTTCTCGCATAATTTTTTATTTTCATCACTTAAACTTGTTTATTTGAGGCAAAAACATAAAACATTCAAACAAACCGAATTTAGATAAAATCCCTTGTTGGTGTTTTCAGATTGAGAGAATTCAAAATGACTGCCCTACAAAATTTCAATATATA
>CAJUYH010005584.1:0-22752 GCA_910591685.1 Galerucella tenella | reverse complement strand
CATATTTTTCAATAAAAAATTTATCTTGGTACACTAAGTACAATTATAATTTAAAAATACGAGGTGAAACCCAATAAACTAACACTCCACTTGTATTTTAAATATATAAAAGTTTTTGACTTTGTATATTTTTTGGTTTGAAATTAAATCTCCAAAACGATGAAATTAGGGTCCGTCATTGTCATTAAAAGATTCATCAACGGAAAAATAAAATTTTAATGTTTAATAATTGACATTTTATTCAAAATTATATGTACAATAAAAATTGGACAAAAATAAAAAAATAATACTAAAAAAATATAAATTAAAAATTAATTTCCAAATACTGTTTTTAAACAGAATTAATTGCATTTAATGCTAATCAAAATCCAATTAACATTTTTGATTTACTTTACTCAGAAATAAAACGCTGTCCCAAAAATGAAATAAATTGTTTGCAGCTTTTCTAAGGCAGCAAATTGACTAATATTATTTTAGATTGGATGAATCAACTTTAAGATTTTCATATCCTCAGCACTATTTTGAAAAACAGAAGAAAATATACAAAAAGTAGAAAAAACCCAATAAAATAAATTGACAAAACTGGTTCGATAAATGACAAAAAAAATGCCAAATATGACACTATTAAATTCATTTAAAACCAGAGCTGGTAAATTGTTTAGAATATTTCGTTTATTTTTCAAAATTGACGACTAAATAGATGATATGAAAAATGGTCTCTTGGATTTTAGAAACAAATTATTAATAAAAAGAGAGCAAAATGAGGCTTTAATCATCCTCCTTCAATTCCTCTTGCATACATTGAAATTCTTTTATTTTATCCAAAAGTTGTTTCCTCAATTTTCCGGCAGTGCTTCTCAGATCTTTGCTTTGTTGAATTATATTTTGTAATTTTGTCAAAGCCTTTTTTTGTTGTTGTTGGTCAATCAACCACCTAAATCACCAAAAAAAATAAATATACAAAATACACTAATCGATAATATTAGAATACTAACCTAAAATAGAGATCAGCCCATACGATAATACTAACAGGAGCTACGCTAGGCCAAATAGGGGCTTTATTAGGCTCGTAACTCGGGTTTAAAAGTGAAGATAAAATATCCGGTCTATTAAGATACGACCATAAACTTGTTGTTTTTTTAAAAAGTTCTATATTGGTTCGTTCGCATTCAGAATTACATAAAAATGTACCTAAAAACACCTAATATAATATTCCACATAAAAGTTGTAAATGTACCGGCCATATCTCATAAGATATTGGTCGTATAGATTTAGAAAAAAAAATTCATGATAAAAGTCGCTGGAAATTATTTTCGAGTTTGTTAAACGTCCGCTAGAGGGCGTAACAATCTACACTAAGTAGAAAAATGGGATTTTTATAGAATTTTGCCTAATGAAAGTATATCGATGATGACATTTTCATATTTACTGACTATTCACCTACACTTTTTTTCTTGAATGTTTTATTCTATCTATGAAAATAAAGCGGTGGGGGAAGTTCAATTGTTTTTTTAAACAAACCAAGATTTCTCCCGTTTCGCTTGACCGATTTTGACAAATTTGGGCTCATATGAAAGGGCATAATTTACACTACAAAACGCTCACTTGGTTTTGACTTTTTGACTTTCGTCTTCGCCGCTAGATGGCGTTAACTAAAATGGTAGCAAATTTTTTAAGTTTAAAAAAAAAACAAATGTTATGGTATATTAATTTTTACATATTTTAAAAGAGGATATATTTTTCTAAAATTTAATGAACAAAGTTCATCATCTACCTTTTTTTGAACAGTTGAAATTGAACAAAATATAATTTTATTACATTAAAATGGCACGCCACTGCTTTTTATCAAAATAAAAATTATTTTCGTAATCACTTATTAGTTGCCAACAAAAAATACCCCTTGACTTTTTTTCGTTAGACGAACGGTTTTGGATTGAAAAAATAATATAGGTTTACATGTTTCGAGATATCGGCCCGCCATGTAAATTTATTTGATTTTTTAAATCCAAAACCGTTTGTCTAACGAAAAAAAGTCAAGGGGTATTTTTTGTTGGCAACTAATAAGTGATTACGAAAATGATTTTTATTTTGATAAAAAGCATTGGCGTGCCATTTTTTAATGTAATAAAATTATATTTTGTACAATATCAACGGTTCAAAAAAAGGTAGACGATTAATTTTTTTCATTAAATTTTAGAAAAATGTATCCTTTTTTGAAATATGTAAAAATGACTATACCATTACATTTGATTTTTTTGAAAAAAACTCAAAAATTTACTACCATTTCAGTTAACGCCATCTAGCGGCGAAGACGGAAGTCAAAAAGTCAAAACCAAGTAAGCGATTTGTAGTGTAAATTATGCTCTTTCATATGAGCCCAAATTTGTTAAAATCGGTCAAGCGAAACCGGAGAAATCTTGGTTTGTTTAAAAAAAGAATTGAACTTCCCCCACCGCTTTATTTTGATAGATAGAATAAAACTTTTAAGACAAAAAGTGAAGGTTAATAGTCAGTAAATATGAAAAAGTCATCATCGATATACTTTCATTAGACAAAATTCTATAAAAATCCCATTTTTCTACTTAGCGTTGGTTATTACTCCCTCTAGCGGACGTTTGACAAACTCAACTCGAAAATAATTTCCAGCAATTTCTCTTGGCAACTTTTGTCATGAATTTTTTTTTTCTAAATCTATACGACCAATATCTTATGAAATATCACCCTGTACTTACCAAATTGACTAAAATACGAATGCTCAAATAACAAAATCAGCATATCAGTCTTGTATTCGAAGCTGTTTGGAAATTGATAATGCAATTGTTGTATGCAATCCAGAAATATTAAAAAACTCGGTTGAATCCCTTTATTCCTCGAACTAGAAAAACAAAATTTCTGGTGTCTGGTATGAAAGGGATAGCCGGCTTGCAGCCAGTCCCTTTCGATGAGAGCCTGAAGTCCTCTAACTGTTCGACAATCTGGATTTAAAATAACTTGAGTAATAGAGGTTATAATTAAAGTACTATCCTGCCCGTTGGTACCGTGGACAAGAACTGAAGCTCCGTCTTTATCTAAACATTGAGCTACAAGGCAAGCGGCATTTAAAGTATTTTGTATGTGACCTAACCAATTACTGCTCTTTGATATCCATTTATCCGATGATCCCATGTCATTACAAGCTAAAAATTCCTTAAGATATTGCTAGAATCTAAAATAAAGCCAATTTAATCTTACCGTCAATAAATTTTCCTAAATGATCTAAAATAGAACCATCACACTTTGAAATTTTATCCAATGGTCTAAAAACCTTCTTCCATTGATTATAATAACCATCTGGTTCTGTACCACCACCCTTTCCTTTACAATAATTGATATAAGTAGTACTCCTTAAGTCGATGATATAACCCTTTTTGTAAGGTCCTAAAATGGAATTTAAAATCCTTTCATCAGCTTTGCACCTTCTGTTTGAATTGTTCAACAATGGTTGACTGCTTCTCAGTAACACTGTTCCATTTTCATGTCTGTAGCTGAGACAAGGAAAACGACCACCTTCTCTGAAATTAGCTGAAGCTACAATAGTCTCGTCATCTATGGTTTTAGGCACAATTAAAGTACTACCGTAAGTATTACAAACATTAAAATTTCTGTTAACATACGAGACTCTCCATTCATCTGAAGCAATGAGTTTTGAAAATTCCATTTCCAAGTTAAAAAGAGTGTAGCCATCTTCTAATATGGTATACATTGGTCTGTAAAAGAATGGATATAGTAGTTCAGCTTTTTCCAAGTTGGACAATCGTTGAATAGAAGTGAATACATTTTGAAAATCTTCTGGATGAGCTATGTCTAATTGTAGAATACGAAAATCTTTACATTTAAGAAACATTGAGCCACCGTTTTGAGCCGTGTTGTTACCAGAAACTTTTTTTTCTACAGAATCTATGCTTTGATGTAACAACTAAAAACAAACAATACTAACTTCGATAAGGTATATTAAGTTTTCTTTGAAACTTACCCATAATTCTTGAGCATCCTCTTTCTTGGATGAAACTATCAGATGGTGTCCCGTTATGCATAACCTACCTTCTACTGGACCTTCGAAAGGGCTATGTAAAATTACACCGTCTAATTTTGGGGTTTTTATCATTTCGATAAATTCCATTGTAAAAAAATGTTTCCATTACCTTTTGTTATTAAACATTATAATTTGAGAGGTAGGTGGGTAGGATGTAGGACGTTTTGAATTACAAAAACGTCACCAAACAAATATAAACGTCAAATCATATGTCAAATACTTCTCATCTGATTAGCAGGCAACACACATTACACAATATTTGTATGCTGTGTTTTATAACTCTAAGATTATCAAATACGTTTCATCTGGTTAGCAGGCAACACACATTACACAATATTTGTATGCTGTGTATTATAACTCTAAGGTTATTAAATTATATAAAACGGTTGAAAATATATTATTAAATAAATAAATAAATAAATAAATATAAAAGTGTCAATTTAGCGTTTAATAATAAATAGAGTTCTTCGTTTAGATAAATGTTTAAAATAATTATGTCGACTTGGAATTTGTTGAATTTATTTTGCAATTATTTCCAAAAAAGTACTGATTATTACATCAGAGTCGTATATTTTTCGAACTCCCTCATTAAGTACGAGCGATAACGTCTCAAAGAATCAAAAAAAAGTGCTTTGAACATCATTTTTAAGATCAAACACATTTCTAACGAAGAGAGTAGTAAAAATTACAATGAAAAGCTACACCGGAAGTCGTGAAGCTATTTTTAAAAGCAGCAATAATATCTAAAAAGAGTAAATATTGATATACGTAGATAAAGAATATAATTATGAATTGAACGTTCTACTTTCGTAGATAAACTGCTACAATTTCTCTATTGATCGAAACAATATCGTGTGAAATTCATAATAAACACAATGAATATCATTGAAGAGTATAATTATGAGTATGAGAATTTTCCGTTCATAATTCATAAAAAAATACGCCAATATCAGAATTATACAAATTATTTCTACATCGGCAACTCTATATTAAATACAATTTAGAACTAATTTCCTGTTGAAAACACCATCCTATCGTGATTTTATCAATCGGTCATCAATTTAGTGAAAGGAGACAAAATGTGTTCGATTCAACAACACTCGGTGAATAGAATTCATTCATTTTTATCGGGAACTGGTTCGGAGCACATGATGCCAACAGCAGAATATTGAAGTGTGAAATGCGGCGTTGTCGGAGTGCACAAATTTTACGTAACAACAAGATTTTTTTTCTATGTTATATTGCAGATGTGAAGCTTAATAATATATCGTTCATCCGGAAGAAGAGAGTTACATCTCAAAAATCATGAATGTTCATGGGAACGATTTTAAGTTTTGCAATTTTTTCAAATCAATCCCAGTGCAAATTAAAATAATAAACAGCAACAATTTTTTTGCTCTGTTTCAAGTTTTGTAGGGTGAGAAATAGGCCCGCATAACAAATTTTTTTGGAATAATAGTTTAGAAGAATTTGAAAGATGTAACTTTTTTCTCGCAAATAAATTAATTTTCATAAAAAAAAACATTGTTATAAACCTAAATTTCGGTTAATTATTTTAAATAAAAAAAACCGTTAGTGTAGCCAACAATTTTATTCTACTTTGAACATAACAAATTAACTTAATACAAAAAAAACTAGCAAAACTTAAAACTGGCGGAATAAACTTCTTGAATTTAATAAAAATAAACTACAGATCTTTATAAAAGTCCAAATAGTACATTGGTACACAACGCTTCTTTTGTATTAAAGATAGTAGGCCATTCTTTTTAGCATCGGTAATGCCAGGTTTTCTGTTGTATGCGTCTTTTGATACAACTTTTCCCAGATCCACATTTTTTCTTCTCGAATTTGTGATTTGTGCCTCAAAATAATCACTTTGTTCAAACGAAGTTTTAAAAAACATGACGTTTGGGTGATCCTTGTCCAGTTTCCTAATCTCGGTCAACTTCACGTTTTTGGGAATATTGATAAATAGGTCTGCAGCTAAAGCTTTCAGGTCAACAAAATCGTTATGACACAATTCGTTCACTTTACACGGTGTTCCGTTTTTTTTTGCAGCCCTGATTATACAGGCATATTGGTCTGGTGCGTATAAGGGACTCGATCTCTTGAATTTTTTCACTTGTTTTTCAATCATGGCGTGCATGCTATCACCTTCACTTTGGCTATGTCCTGTGACGAAAAAATTATGGGTGATCGATGTTATACCCAAAGACAATGCGTACATGTACATGGCGATCAAAGTAATTTTTTCTGAGCATTTCAGTTTACATTTCATGCCACATGGAGGTTTTAGAGACTTTGCCGGACGAGTTGCCTTGGATATCGTTTTCGTGCCGTCTTCATTTTTTCTCACGCTTTTAGAGACGTAGCTTTCACCACTATTTCTCAATCTTTTAGCCACATTTTTCGTCCAGTTATCAACATTTCTCTTCCTTTTCTTAGCTGTTTTTTCGGTTTCACAATGGTCTTTTATCTTTCTTTTTTTAGTCCTGGGAGGCGCGTCATCTTGCTCATTTTCAGAAGATGTATTACCTCAATTATCAGGCGGCGGTGCATTATAAGTTGGATCTTTGCAGCTGTCATCCTATCCAAATGGATCCTGTAAGGAATTTTTCGAAGAGTCACTTTTTGCGGATAAATCAGAATCTGAAGAGATGGAATCTGATGAAGAATTGGAATCTGATGATGAATCACTTGAATTTTCGTCTAAATTAGGTGCGATCGGGACTACTTTCTGTGAAAATTTCTGTTCTTTCTTCTTTTTTAACGCTTCGTTCGTATTGCTTTCGGTACCACTGGATAAGAGTATATTCGAGTGTATATTTATCGCATGGAGATCACCTTTTAGCGGGATGTCATTATTTTCCTCCGAGGCCTCGCCGGAGTCTATCAACTCAAGAACTGCCGTCTGCTCATTTTTGTTTGGCTCAATGCTTTGTTCATGATTAGCATTCATAATATTATTAGCATCCTGATGATAGCCGAGTAATGGATGTTTAATCATGTCCAGCATACGCTGTGTTCGCGTAAGTTTGTGTTCATTGTTATTACTGAAAAAAGAAGATTTAGAATAGGCCCTTATTTTGAACTCTCGTTCAGGAGAAGAACGTTACTTTTCAGAATGTAGCAAAAAACAGTTGATATTAAACTTGAGATGAATGCTACATTTGAAAATAAAACATAGTTTTGACGTAATTTTCACGAAATACTGTTATAACTAGAGATAAAACACTTTTGAAACTAAATCAGCAATGGTTTTTCTGTTACATTCTCATTTGTAACTCTTTTCGACAACTAAATCTTTAAAAAAACTTACCGATGATGATCACTATACCGTTACATCACAAAATATCACTGTTTCGTCCCAAGGCAAGAAGTCGAATTTTATTATATCTTGAAATGTAACTCTCTTTGACCTGACAAGCGAACTTTTCTTCGTCAAAGCTGGAGACAAACTAAAATGTACCTGTCTTTCCGATCATGCGCGCAAAAATTCTGTCGATCTTAGACAGTTACATCCTGCCATCTATCGGTTCCCAGGTGAAACTCACATATAATTGTTTTCTTCCCTGAAGAACACACAATTTTAGATTGTTACTATCACAATTGCGGAAATGTCATGATTTTTGAGATGTAACTCTCTTCTTCCGGATGAACGATATATATAAATCGTTTATTTAGTCAAAAAAACTAATTTTACATAGAAATTTACATGATAATACATTCACATTTAATATAAAAAATACATAAGTATATATTTAAAATACCTTTAAAATGATAAAACAAAGTCAATTTTACAAAACATAATAGCTTTAAGAATGTTAAATTGTGTCATCCTTGTACAAATTTCCCAGTTGATTATTTTTATTCATTGTATACAAGATTTATTATACACTGAAATTTGCTAATCGTAACATTAAAACTGAAAAATTACAGAAACAACACACCAAACTGAGTATACCTACTTAAACATTTGTAATCATTACTTTGGTAAACATAACAATTTAATTAATAATTTAGTTTATCGAATCTTAAGCTTTAATAAATGAATTTTCCTATAGTAGTATTTTGTGCCTTGAAAACCTGTATCGGATTGTGTTGTAAATCACTTAAATCAGTAATACGCGTACTTAACCACACGACTGTCCCTCGTAACTGTTGTATTATGATAACAGACGTGTAAGGCGCCAGAGAAAAGATGTACCCTTCTTAATAGTGGAGTTTAACAATTTCTTAAGCTAGCTTAAGACAATTTACTCCCTTGAGATTTGTATAAATATGGTTGTCCCATCCAATGTATCTGAACTGAATCCTGGATATATTCACTCTTCGAAACGTTCGATAGGATCAGATGAATGAATCAAATAACAGCCAATAACGTATCAAGGAATTTTCATTTCCCTAACGCAGTCTGGCAACACAGCAATCCAGTGAGATGTATACGCATTGTGTGGATTGTAGCCTTGAATTCAGTTTCATTCATAATTTTGGTTCATTGGAGGGTATGACGAACGTAAACCAAATGCACCCTAACGTACGATCATTGTTTTTATATCATTTTAAATAATGTTAAAATGTGGAAAGTGTCCGCGTATTGTTACACCGTCGAATAAGAATCAGACACCGTGTATAGTAGTGCATACAAGTTAATGGTGCTTATGTCAAACACACTCCAATTTTATAGAACTGAATAACATGGCTGACGAATTTAAAGTTCGTCTGGAAGAACGACTCAGAATAAAGATTGGTAAGTACTATTTTTTAGTATTTGTATCCCATTGGGACGTAAAGGAAGTAGTGTAAAGTGGTTAGAATATTGTGGCTTGGTGATATTGAAATTTGCGTGGGTGGTAAAGGAAGTGGTCACCTTTTTCCAGGTGTCTCAAGAACTTTAAATTTGGACCCGAAGAGACCTTACAAAATACAGATAACTTTTAATATATATATTCGACATTCTAAACTTTAAGTTTTTGTTAGTTTCAATGATTTAGTTTGTGCAATATGAATGTAATACTTATAAAATGACCTAGTATTATATTTTTTTTATTCTTTTATAACTTCCTGTGTGTAAGGAAGTATTAAATGGTGTTCTATTGGACACATTAAATTGAACGTTGTTTTTTGGGGATTTTTTATAGTAAAAATCAGTTTCATTCTATTTCATAATAATCTCAAGGGGATGAATGGTGTTGACGCATGTATTCAATGAATGTAATTATTGAATGAGATTCGTTACAACTTTTCATTTCATAGAATTTCTTCCACGCCCTGTATTTTTGTAACAGTCATACATAATTATTTATATTTGATTTAAAAAAAACGTGTTCAATAAATAATTGATTGTTTAAATGAATATTTTGCTGACAAACAAATTATGTAGTACACTTTTTATATTTTAATTTGATAACAAGAGTTACCTACTTACTTCTTTGTGTGAAATACAGGGTGTTCCACTATAAAGTGTGGAAACCACTTATGGAATAAAATTCTTTATGTCATTATTTTAGAAAATTATAAAAAATGCCGAGACACGTCAACTTTTGAATTGAGTTGTGCGTTATGTAAACATAAATTTAAATGTACAGGGTGATTCACGCAAGTATGCCATAGTCGGTGTTGTTTTTTTAATGAAACACCCTGTATATTTGTATATTTTTGAAATCCTCTTAATGAACCGATTCCAACAAACTAAATAATGTATGGTCAATTACGAATTAAACAGGGTGAAATTTTAAAATTAATAACTTATTACACTTTAAATATTGGTACTTTTTTAAATTAGCTAAATATGGATTTATCAAAAATCTAAACTAATTAGACTAATTAGACGTATTTGTATATTAAACAAAACCTGCTACGCCCATGAATTTTATCATAAATTCCTAAAAATTGCCTAAAAACGCCAAGACAAGATCGGTAAATAATGTGGATTGTTTTTAATCGGTAAATAATGTGGATTGTTTTCTATTCTGTCAGTTGTTGATGTGTTGACAGTTTATACTGAAAAAGTGAAATCTTTGTCAAACACTCTTTCCTTGTCGACATAACAATGAAATGTTTAACTGAGACTCATGGAATTGAGATTTTAATGATGATCGGGTACGGGGATAACTGCAGAAGTCAAGTTGAAGTGGCAAACTTATTGAATCACAGGTATCCCGAATTGCCTAATATTTCACAAAGTACTGTGTCTAAAATTCATGAACAATTCAGAGAACTTGGACATGTCAAACCATTGAAAAGAAAACCACATTTCGTTGAAGATGATGTGAAAGTGGATATTTTGTTAAGTGTCGAAGAGAATCCAACTTCAAGTACACGTCAAATTGCCCGTGAAAATAATGTTAGTCATACAACTGTTCTAAGATGTCTTCATAAAGAAAAACTTCATCCCTACAAATTAACTTTTGTGCAGGAGTTAACAGAAGACGATCCAGATCGTAGAATAGGTTTCTGCGAAAGATTGATGAATAAGTTGAACAGAAATTAAATAGCTCTTGGTACCATTCGTTTTTCTGACGAATCAACATTCAAATTGAATGTAGAGGTAAACCGACAGAACTGTAAATATTGGTCAGCAGAGAATCCTAATTAGATCCGTGAGACACATATTCAGTACCCTCAAAAACGAACGTTTGGGCCGGTATCATAGGCGACCATATTATTGGTTCTATATTTATAGATGGAAATTTGACAGCTGGAAAATATTCAAATATGCTTAGAAATGAAGTTATTCCTGCGTTGGCAAACTTATATCCCAACGCAATAGATCCTAGCTTACCGAATGAAAATGTTTGGTTCCAGCAAGACGGGGCAACATCCCATTATGCTTTAATGGTAAGAACTCATTTAGATGAAATCTTCCCCAATAAATGGATTGGACGAAGAGGTACTATTGAGTGGCCAGTTAGATCGCCAGACCTTACGCCGTTAGATTTTTTTCTGTGGGGTTATATCGAGAACAAAGTATATGCAACACAACCAACTAGCATTGTAGACCTCAAAGACAGGATAACTACAGAAATACGGAATATTTCACCTCAAACTTTAAACAAAGTTAAGGAGGAGTTCTATAGGAGACTGTGCTATTGCCAACAACTAGGTGGAGAACATTTTGAGCATTTATTTTAATGTAATAAAATCAAAATACATCAGGTATTTTATGTATGTGTTTAATAACTGTAAAAATAAAAATTTCACCCTGTATAATTCATAATTGACCATACATTATTTAGTTTGTTGGACTCGGTTCATTAAGAGGATTGCAAAAATATGCAAATATACAGGGTGATTCATTAAAAAAATCAACACCGACTAAGGCATACTTACGTGAATCACCCTGTACATTTAAATTTATGTTTACATAACGCACAATTCAATTCAAAAGTTGACGTGTCTCGGCATTTTTATAATTTTCTAGAATAATGAATTTTATTCCATAAGTGGTTTCCACACTGTATATATTTTAAAAGTGTATCAAATTATACCTAAAGGATGAAGTATACGGGGGGTATACTAAAAGTTGTGACTAATATTATATATATTTTATTTTGTAGGAGAGGCCAAGAACTTACCTGCAAGAATCCACGGCTCGGCTACACAACGAGACGTCTATTGTACTCTGTCTCTGGACCAGGAAGAAATATTTAGAACGTGTACAATACAACAGAGTTTGAGGTATGTTCACCCTATTTAAAGTTCTATTTTTATCCAATAAACATGGGAAGTCTATTCTGTTTTAATGAAAAATGAAAGTGCCCGAACGGCACACAGCTTGTTAGGCATATTAAATTTCCTTTTTGTTGGGAAATATTTACAAACACTTTAAAAAGAAAACAAAAATTGATATCTTAAAAGCAATACAAAATGACTTATTTTAGGTAAAGTAAAATTAGTAAAATAATATTTCCTTTTGACTTTGCCTGGTAGTTATAGTTTTTTTTTCCAACAAAACTACGTAATAATAATGTTATTTTTAAATCGTCACCGTTAAAAGGACACTAATCAACGGAATCTAGATCCTGTACATAATATTTGACCTTTAGAGTTGTAAAATTTATTAAAAATTATGGCCGGTTATAATGTTTTTATGAATGAAATGCTATAAATAGCCATTTTTAAATTGGTTTACATTCATTTTTGTAATCGATGGATATGGATTTTAATGAATGTGATCGTTTACTACAAGTACGTATAATATTTTCCAAATTGATTATTACAAGCAATATTGTAAGACGTAATAGATTTTTGGTTATAGTCTATTTGAAAATTATTGAAATTGAAATAGGTTTTTCTACAGGATTGTTCATAATTAATGCTAGCTCGTTCCACTGACTCTTCATTTCCTTCCAAAGGACATACTATAGGACAAGGTATTTTAATTAATTTTCCATTTGCAAGTAAATGGTCGAAACCAGTAAATGGCATAAATTATAGTGGTTATTACTAGGAACTATATTTGCGGCAAATGTCCTTCATTCAAGTGAATCACAGTCTTTCATTGTAGAACATGATTTTCGATGATTCAGATGATCATAGAATTTTGTAACGAACATATTTTAAGATCTGGCGTAGGTGAAAGGGGTTAACCACGTCTTTTTTTTGCAACTTTTGTTGGTTAATATATAAATATACAGGATGTTTAGTAGGGAGAAAAAATTAAGTATTCTTCAAACAGGGTAGGCGTACTTAAATGTATTTTAAATACATCGTGAACCGTTAATTTATGTTTCAATTATGTATTTAGTAGTCGCTTTAAGTACAAATAAATGTATTGTGCAAATATACTGAACACTCCTCGGCATTGTCATAGGTATATTATTTATTCTCTGTAAAACCACGTACCTAGGTGAATTTCGGTGGTAAGTTCATACCTATCAATGATAAAAATTGCGGTAGGTACCTATCTCGTATACAGTGTGGGCCGAGATAAAGGAGTACTCATTTTAATTGAAATTTTTTTTTCTTTTTTTGGGCGATTTATTTCCTTTTTGCAGGGCTAATAACCTAACATGTCCTCAACATGACTGTACATTGCGCATGGGGGCGGGCTGGCCATTACGTTTGGCGTTTGCTGTAGTTGGTTTCTGTTATAGATGAGGATGAAACTGGCTACCGGATCTATGGCTATGCGATAATAGCGACAATTGTTATTACTTTAATAACCAAAACAAGCATTTCGTATCAAGGTATCATCTAGACAATGTCTATCTTTGTTTCAGCCCTTTCTTCGGCGAAGAATTCCAATTTGAGGTACCACGTAATTTCCGTTTTATCTCGATATACGTATTAGATCGAGATAGGCATTTAAAGCAGGACAAAATTCTCGGCAAAGTAGCCATAAGGAGAGAACAGCTGTCTTCCTATAACAATAAGGACCATTGGTTTCCCATCAAAGCCGTTGACGCCGATTCTGAGGTGCAAGGAAAGGCCAATATCGAAATCAAATTTGACGCCGAAGCGAACAAACGAAGATTGCTGGTGCAGGTATGTATTTAGAGGTCGATTTTTAATGAGAATTGTATTAATTTTGTTGGTTTTTGTGGTTTCAGATAGTGCGTTGTTTGGATTTAACTTTAAAAAACGGTTCGTGTGATCCGTACGCGTTAGTTTGTGTATCGTATACGAACGGTAAGAGTATTTCGAAAAGAACGAAAGTTCGGAAAAAAACGACGAGTCCACAATTCGATGACGTGTTCGCGTTTTCGAATTTCGACGGTGGTAAAGACTCGATGTGCGACGGAGATGCGGAAATATGCGAATTGCACGTTTCGATGTGGCACGATACGCCCGGTATAAGCGACGACGTTTTTTTGGGGGAAATCAAAGTGCAACTCAAAGGGATGCAACAACAAAATTCGGCACATCGAAATGCTTGGTGAGTTTTATTAAATTTTCCTTCACCCCTCGTATTTGTATTTCACCTAGATACAGAACAAATCGTGGGAAAATAGTTTCTGAAAAAGAAAATGTTGAAAAAAAGTTCTCATATTAATTTAAATTTGTTTGGCAAGTAGGAAAAATCACACAATTAAAAAATTTCTCCCAACATAACAGAACAAAAGAATGAAAATTGAGAGAAACTTAAACACTGTGTCCACCATGTGGGAAACTTTTTTATTATCAATTTTAAGAAAAAAACTCATTCTTCGTAAAAAGCTCTATACGAGGTTTCTCAAAAAATTTGAACTTTACTCAAGAGTAAAGTACCTTTAAATTTGACAATAACGAAAAATAGTATTAAAAAAAGTTGATCAGAACTGAAAACTGCGTTCAAATATGCAATTGCATATTTGCATAAAGTTTTAACGCGTTCTGACAGTTACTGTCAAACATTTGTAGCTATCAAACATTCATTTAGTTTGTCAGTACTATATTACACGTACAGTAAAATTTGCATTGTTATTGTATCTAGAAATACATTTCAAAAAATAATATTTTTTTTCATACAGTGTGGAAACCACTTATGGAATAAAATTCTTTATGTCGTTATTTAAGAAAATTATAAAAAATGTCGAGACACGTCAACTTTTGGATTGAGTTGTGCGTTATGTAAAAATAAATGTAAATGTACAGGGTGATTCACGCAAGTATGCCATAGTCGGTGTTGTTTTTTTTAATGAAACACCCTGTATATTTGCATATTTTTGAAATCCCCTTAATGAACCGATTTCAACAAACTAAATAATGTATGGTCAATTATGAATTATACAGGGTGAAATTTTTATTTTTACAGTTATCAAACACATACATAAAATACCTGATGTATTTGATTTTAATACATTAAAATAAATGCTCAAAATGTTCTCCACCTAGTTGTTGGCAATAGCACAGTCTCCTATAGAACTCCTCCTTAACTATGTTCAAAGTTTGAGGTGAAATATTCCGTATTTCTGTAGTTATCCTGTCTTTGAGTTCTATATAATGCTAGTTGGTTGTGTTGCATAGACTTTGTTCTTGAGATAACCCCACAGAAATAAATCTAACGGCGTTAGGTCTGGCGATCTAGCTGGCCACTCAATAGTACCTCTTCGTCCAATCCATTTATTGGGGAAGATTTCATCTAAATAAGTTCTTACCATTAAAGCGTAATGGGGTGTTGACCCGTCTTGCTGGAACCAAACATTTTCATTCGGTAAGCTAGGATCTATTGCGTTGGGATATAAGTTTGCCAACGCAGGAATAACTTCATTTCTAAGCATATTTAAATATTTTTCAGCTGTCAAATTTCCATCTATAAATATAGGAGCAATAATATGGTCGCATATGATACCGGCCCAAACGTTCACCTTTTGAGGGTACCGAGCATGTGTCTCACGCATCCAATTAAGATTCTCTGCTGACCAATATCTACAGTTCTGTCGCTTTACCTCTCCATTCAATCTGAATGTTGATTCGTCAGAAAAAAGAATGGTACCAAGAGCTATTTAATTTCTGTTCAGCTTTGTGAAATATTAGGCAATTCGGGATACCTGTGATTAAATAAGTTTGCCACTTCAACTTGACTTCTGCAGTTATCCCCGTACCCGATCATCATTAAAATCTCAATTCGGTGAGTTTCAGTTAAATATTTCATTCTTATGTCGACAAGGAAAGAGTGTTTGACAAAGATTTTACTTTTTCAGTATAAACTGTCAACACATCAACAACTGACAGAATAGAAAACAATCCACATTATTTACCGATTTAAAACAATCCACTTTATTTACCGATTTTGTCTAATTATTGGCGTTTTTTAGGCAATTTTCAGGTATTTATGATAAAATTCATGGGCGTAGCAGGTTTTGTTTAATATACAAATACGTCTAATAATTAGTTAGTTTAGATTTTTAATAAATCCATATTTAGCTAATTTAAAAAAGTACCAATATTTCAAGTGTAATAAATTATTAAATTTAAAATTTCACCCTGTATAATTCATAGAATGGGCTATAATTTAAAATAAGAGTACTTCTATTGTATTTTTCGTTTTAAATATAGTTAGTTTTTTTTTTCGATTGTACCAAGGTTGATGCAGTTACGTTACATACTTACATTTATAGACCAGGAAGAAAAAATATTATTTAAAACCATAAATTTGACAGTCGATAGTTGTTTTGAGGTAAAAAAGTAAAACTGAGATAGCTAAGAGAAAGATTTACACTTTTCCAACCCTCTCTCTGGAGTCTTAGTATTTATGCTCCGTTTCACATAATAAGAACCCACTAAAAGTTACAGTCAAAGCATTTTATTTAATTGAAAAATTTCCCTGGGCTATAAGTGACACTACTTACTACACAATTGATAATAAAAATATTAATTAATGAATTATTAATGAGTGGTTCTTTAAGTTGAAACAATTGTCCCGTCTCTCGGTAAATAAATCATGGACGTAGCGGAGGTGGGCGCGTGCATACAAATTAACTACTAATTGTTTCCAATATGTTTTTTTTTACGATTTCAAAAAGCGCGCTCAGACAATACACGCTTAAAATGTTTTTATTTTATCGCTTTTGTTGTCGCATTATAAATAAATAGCATCGAAACGTGACCTTTATTTGTAATTTTTCGATAAATTATTATTGATGCGGTCCATCCAGTGAATAACATCCATTGTTTGCTATCGTTGTTTTAATTACAATAACTGCATTTAATTGTTAGTTTTATTCAGCCATTTTGTTGTTTAATAGAAGAGATATCATTTTCTTTAAAAATAAAAAGTAGGTAATTTCTATACGTTTACAGTAACAGTCCCACCTTTAAAATGTATTAGAGGTGTCTAACAGTAACCGTTATTTTTTAAATTTCGTTTTTTCATTTCCCAAACAAAAAAATGAATGCAACCATAAGGAAAGTAGATAAGATTATGTAACCATGTATACAGGGTGTACCAATCTTACGACAAACTTCGGTATATGGGTTATTTTAAGAGATATCAAAAAATGTTGTTGACAAAAATAGTAGATGGGCTGAAGGTCCATATTTTGAAATTATATCGAACTATACAGAGTGCTGCATAACTCCGTTACAAACCAAACAAATGATTATTCAAATGGGAACCCCTGTATATTATACCGAATTCGGATTGGTTACATTTTTTTGAAGCTTTTGCCACATTATACAGAGTCCTTCAAAAGATATGGACACGTTTATGTGAAAATCGTAGGTAAATCAACGCTCTGTAGCTTGTTGTACGTTGAAGAAAAAAAATGTATTTTGACAAACAGAGTTTTGTAACATGATGCAATATCTCCGTATCCTATTAAATTTCAATTATATTCTTTCTTATATACAGGGTGAACGGAAACTCGAACCTGTCATTTTCATTATTTCAAATGGAACACCCTGTATTTTATAGCAAAAATAGAATCTTCGATTATGTAACTTCAATTTTTGTCAAGCATTCCCTTTACCCAAAGATCATAAAAACAAAGTTATCTGGTAATATTTATTGTAAACTATTATTATTGAATATGAAAGCCATAAACGTTGTATGTAACAAAAAATCCTAATTAATGATAATTGTTAATGAATAATTCATTCTAAACAAAACTAGCTACCAAAAGTATAATTCTAACCGTAATATTAAGCTGAAGGTTCAAAGTGTTCACCGTTAACATCAATGCAATGCTGTAAGAGGGGGCCCAACTGATTGGCCAGCTCGGTCACCCGATTTAACAAAAGTATATTTATTTTTTTCGGGTCTTGTGAGGAATAAGTTTATAAAATCCTCGGCTATTAGAGATGACATGAAAAGAATAATTAGTGCGGCATTTCGATCTGCTAACGTTGATATGCTGAGAAATGTTAGTCAATCATTTGAACTATTCTGCAGCATTGAACATTTTGAAGCTTTAGTTTAATATTACGGTTAGGATTATACTTTTGGTGGCTAGTTTTGTTTAGAATAAAGTTTTAATTACAATAACTGCATTTAATTGTTAGTTTTATTCAGCCATTTTGTTGTTTAATAATAGTACATTGTTTACCGGGTAGGAAAAGCTTAACATTCCTGGACGACTGTGAAGATTGCTAAGTCGAGGCGCAAGCCGAGACTTAGCAACACAGAGTCCAGGAATGTGGCTTTTCCTAAACATACTATTTTTCCGCAAATCGTTTAAAATTCGACAGATATTGATTGATTTAAAAAAAACGCGATAATTTTATTCCCAAATAAATGGTGCTTTGAAATTCCTAATAAAATTACTTGGGTTACTATGGAAACGTATTGAGGTTGAATTGTCAAACTTGACGCTTATAAATTTAATTGCTGGTGTTCTCGAAAGTAAAATGATAAGTGATTATGAAATTTCCATTCCTGGGACTCCTCCAGAGCTGGTTGAGGCAGTGAATACTGCTTCATTAGAATTATTGCCAAAGAAATTTCTATCATTTATGTAGAACACTAACAACTGTACGGAAATATCATTTCCTTACAGTAAGGAAGTCCTGACTTTTTCTTCAAGTTATTTTGACAGGAATGTCAAAATTTCCTAGCGATTTGCGGAAAAAGACATATTACTTTCATTAAAAATAAAAAGTAGGTAATTTCTATACGTTACAGTAACAGTCCCACCTTTAAAATGTATTAGAGGTGTCTAACAGTAACCGTTATTTTTAATTTTTTTTTTTTTAATTCCCAAACAAAAAAATGAATGCAACCATAAGAAAAGTAGATAAGATAACCATGTATATTTGCTTTACGAGGGCTGTTAAAATCGTTTTAAATATAGAACAGTTATTTATTGTTGAATACGAGGGATGTTGGAAAAGTTATTTACACAAAGAACTGTTTCGAGTTGATTAAACAATTATTTTGGTTTATAGGTACTATCTTCAGCCTCGTTCGGCTAAGAATCGGCCGTTTTTAACGCACTCGACCCCGCCCGGAACGAGATTATCGAGTGACAATACTTTAGGTTCTTTAAGGCTTCAAATACAATACACGGAAGACAGAGTGTTTCCGGCTAAGGTGTACGACGGCTTGAAAAAGCTTCTTTTAGATAGTACAAATATACAAGTAAGTTTGAAATTTGAAGAAAAAAAAATAAAAAAAATTTAATTTGTTTACTTTTGCAGCCAATAACAGCTACTTCAGTATACCTTCTGGGGGAGATTATAAATAAGATGGACATAGCCCAGCCTTTAGTGCGAATATTTTTACATTACGATAGAATAGTGCCCATGATAAAAGCGTTAGCCAACGTAGAAATATCTAATGTAACGTAAGTTTTTTTACAAGAAATTTTAGTGAAACTTTTTTTTTTTATTCTAATTTCAGTGACCCCACAACAATTTTTCGAGGTAATACTCTCGTATCGAAAATGATGGACGAAGCGATGCGTCTTATCGGCTTACAGTACCTGCACAAAACCTTACGACCAACTCTAGAGCTTATTTTTAACGAAAGAAAACCTTGCGAGATCGATCAGACGCGCGTCAGAGACGCCACAACGGTCGCCGCTAATCTAGCCAACTTGAAGGTACGTTAAATCAAGTTTAATCAAGTTTACACCCTGTAGGACATTTTTATTGGAACTTTAGTTCTTTACGTCAGGTTATGTTTGAGCGACTAGGGGTCGCGACGCAAAAAATCTGACCGTTACGCGTTACGTTATGTTACGTTGCTTCGTTATGTGCCTTGCTTGCGTGCTTGTATAAATGTTTTTTATTTTGTTCCAGTGCTATATTCAGAAAATTTTCGAAGCTATAACGCAGAGCGCCGTCCACTGCCCAGCGTTGATGTGCCAGATTTTTTACAATTTAAAAGAATGCGCAATGAAACAATTTCCGGAAAATAAAGGGGTGCGCTATTCGGTCATTTCCGGTTTTATATTTTTAAGGTTTTTCGCTCCGGCTATATTAGGACCTAAATTGTTCGATCTCACCACTCAACCTTTGGTAAGTTTTTCTACTTCAACAAATCTTTAAAATTTTTAATTTTTTTATTTTTTTTAATTTTTCCAGGATTGTCAAACGAATCGAACTTTGACATTAATATCGAAGACCATCCAATCGTTGGGTAACTTAGTTAGTTGTAGGTCAACACAACAAGTCTGTAAAGAAGAATACATGGAAGGATTGTATAAGGAATTTTATACGGACACCCACATGACAGCGGTTAGACAATTTTTGGAAATCATCTCGGCTAATACTTCTAGTCAACAGGTCATCGAAAATGATTTGCCGGTGATGCTGAAAGAAGGGTAAGACTGACGATAAAATTTATATACCCTTTTTTTCTACATCACTGTTGCGCGAACGTTTCTAGAACGCTCGGGAAGCCGATGGTTTACTTCTGAGATACTAATTTCAATTATTATGGTGTCAAAGTGTCTCTACCGCATTATAATTGACAAGAGATAGACATTCGCCAATGCAGACTTTTCTGTAGCTCTATACAGGGTGTCCCAGGATGAGTTAAAACTATCTGTATATATGGCAAAATACTTATAGTAAAATCATGAAAATTTCTACGTTTGGGTTTTCGGATGTGATCTTTTTAACTAAAATATTTTCAAAGATGGCAGACTTCTGGTTCTACCGGAAGTCGACTGTAACTTTGTTATTTTAAACGGAACACCCTGTATATTAATACATTTTTGAAATCTACGTAAAATTTTAGTATACTTTTGTCTGAAAACTTTTTTCGAAAAATGCATATTTTTTGAGTTATTAATTTTTTTGTAAAAAATGTGACGGTTACAGACCCTTCCAAATTATTTTTTTAAGAGGATACCCTTAAAGATATGAAAATGGTTTGTGTTCGGTTGCTTTTAACAAGGTCAGACGTATTTGAATCTATGTTGAAAATTTTTTCATTTTATACAGGGTGAGTATAGAAAGTGTTCAAAGTTTAACTTCATAAATATCAAATTTCTTTATTTTTTTAAATAGAACCACCCGGTTTTTACAATTTTAATGCATTCAGGGGTAAAAAATAAGGCAAATTCATGTATACTTTCCTATACCTAAACCTTACCGTTATCTAGATATTAAATGTTTTCAGTAAATTTTGAGATAGTCGACTGTAACTTTGTTATTTTGTATAGAACACCCTGTATATTAATACATTTTTAAAATCTTCGTAAAATTTTAGTATACTTTTGTCTGAAAACTTTTTCCGAAAAATGCATATTTTTTGAGTTATTAATTTTTTTGTAAAAAATGTGACGGTTGCAGACCCTTACAAATTATTTTTTTAAGAGGATACCCTTAAAGATATGAAAATGGTTTCTGTTCGGTTGCTTTTAGCAAGGTCAGACGTATTTGAATCTATGTTGAAAAATGTTTCATTTTATACAGGGTGTGTATAAAAAGTGTTCAAAGTTTAACTTCAAAAATATTAAATTTCTTCATTTTCTTAAATATAATCACCCGGTTTTTACAATTTTAATGCATTCAGGGGTAAAAAATAAGGCAAATGTATGTATACTTTCCTATACCTAAACCTTACCGTTATCCAGATATTGAATGTTTTCTGTAAATTTTGAGATAGTCGACTATAACTTTGTTATTTTGTATAGAACACCCTGTATATTAATACCTTTTTGAAATCTACGTAAAATTTTAGTATACTTTTGTCTGAAAACTTTTTCCGAAAAATGCATATTTTTTGAGTTATTAATTTTTTTGTAAAAAATGTGACGGTTGCAGACCCTTACAAATTATTTTTTTAAGAGGATACTCTTAAAGATATGAAAATGGTTTCTGTTCGGTTGCTTTTAGCAAGGTCAGACGTATTTGAATATATGTTGAAAATTTTTTCATTTTATACAGGGTGTGTATAGAAAGTATTCAAAGTTTAACTTCATAAATATCAAATTTCTTAATTTTTTTAAATAAAACCACCCGGTTTTTACAACTTTAATGCATTCAGGGGTAAAAAATAAGGCAAATTCATGTATACTTTCCTATACCTAAACCTTACCGTTATCCAGATATTGAATGTTTTCCGTAAATTTTTAGAGATGGCTACACCTCCAACAAATATCGTTATATTTTTAAGAATGTATAAAAAAAAACTTGATAAATTATATACTAAAACCTTCCTTGATAATCACTCTATTAATTAGTGAAAACATCATGAAAATGGGTGCAATAGTTTTTGAGTTTATCGCGAACAGACAAACAGACGTGGCGGAGAACTGTAGTCAAATTACTTTTGAATTTTCACAGGGATCTGTAATTTTTCCGAAAATTAAATATAGCTCACGTTTCTCTCTGTTAATGTAGCTTTAAATTGGCGCAAAAATTTTTAAAATCGGTCAAATAGTTTTTAAGTTAACCCGTTACAAACATCCTTTATCTTATTTAGTGTTGATGATATGATTTTATTATCTCGAAATGCTGCATTATGGAAATTTTAATTTATATACATAAATATTAACGATACGTTTACATTTATTATATTTCAATTTTTTTATATTCGGTAGAAATGATTGATAACTTATTGTTTTGTTATTGCTGCAGACTGATAACAAGGTATGAATTATTGCTTTATTATTCTAATAAAAGTACCACTCACTAGATGGCACTTATTCTTTTTCACAAAATTAAACAGCCGCACTATCCCTACACCAACATTTTACACTAACTCTCGTGCACCTTCAGTCTCTCTGAAGATAACTACGTTATATCGAAACGCCCTTAAGATAGTGTAAAGTGTTCTACTGTAGAGTGTAGTGCAAACTGTGTTC
>CAJUYH010005583.1:0-22765 GCA_910591685.1 Galerucella tenella | reverse complement strand
TGGTCCCTATAAAAAACAATATTGTGGTTTGATTCCCAAAAGAATAAGAGAAAAAAGAATAAGTAATGCCACAAGGAACTTACAGAAGAAAATTAAACAAGTGTCTATTGTAAAATTAATGAGCAACATTTACTAGCACGTTAATTGGTTTAGAATGACGCAAATAAAGTAATAAGTAACATAAAGACAGGGTAATTTTTAAATGTCGAACAAAAATAGAAATGCTGATAGTTGGATAAATTATTCAAATTTTATATCTCCGTTAGCAAATTGTTGAGTTGTCTGTTATTATTATTTGTTTAATAATTATCTGGTGTCAAAAACAATCCACTCATTATTACGTAGCAATAATAAGAAATCCGAGTTCCCTTCCAGAAAGTTATCAAAGGTAATACCACGAGAGCTTCAAATTTTATCGATAATTTTTCCTTTTTCACGAAAACTTGTTTATTTGGCAAAAATATGAAAACAAGATTGATAAAATCACGAGTCCGTCAGGACGAGGGATTTTATCTAAATTTGGTTTGTTTGAATGTTTTTGCCTCAAGTAAACAATTTTGAGTGATGAAAATAAAAAATTATATGATAAAATTTGAAGAGCGAGTTGTATTTGGGAAGACTATTTTTTTCAACAATTTAAAATGTATTTAAATGTATTAAATTCTCAATATTCTCTTGGGTGATGGCACTGAATCGGTTTGTGCTCATTTTTCAATAAACTTCGAAGCACTTTTAGTTGTCAATAATGACAAATTCAAAATAAAAATTTTGACGTTTCAATGTAAACAAGGTGTTATCGATGAGGAAGCAGAATTATCAGTACCTATAATACCGAATGATTGGCTAGAATAATGTATTGCTATTGGTTAAAACCACCAACATGTCAGATTTTGACAAGTGAAAAAATTAATCAGGTATATTTTGATGCACGAGTGTAATTCGGTAGAATATTACTCGAGTAGAAGAAATAAAAGTATTATATTTTTGGGTTTATCGCGATAAGATCCCGCTTCATATGGGATTTTCAATACGGGAGGGTAATATTCTTTATCAATGTATTCAGCATATAAGGGAGACTGAAAAAGAGAAGAATCAAGAAGGAAGCGGGCAAAGAAAATGAAACTTGGATCTTTTTGGAAAATGCCTAAGCTCAGGCAAAGATGTTTTAGCCCGGCGATCTAACGAGACATCTTGAGATTCTTTGTTTTGGATCAACCTAGCTTATGAAGATGCCCACGAGAAGAACACTCACTTGCTATACTGATGGGTCAAAAGCAAACGAAGAGGTTACAAGTCATCAAACCATTGTGGCGACTCACTCTGTATGTAAAACCTACATACATTTTCAAACTTTATTGGGAAAAGTAGAATTCGATAGATGGCGCTCTGAAATGTCAATGTCATCTTAGCAACGAGTAAAACAAATCAGCTGCCGTACAAGCTCTTTGACATTTAAGTGGTTTTATTTTGCTGTTTTAGTTATTTTCAGTGTGTTTTTTGTAAAATTTTTGCTTTTTCTTTGATTGTGCTTTAGTATTTTGTGTTGTTAAACTAAATTTTGACTCCTAATATTTTTTTTTGGAGTAATAGGTATGGTTGATATTTGTGAAAAGTACAACAAGCGTTCAATTAATTGTTTAGTTATAGGTTTGATTTCGTGTTTTTATTTCATTTTTGATATAGTTATATCTACAAAAGTTGCAGGGATGGTACGTTTGTATTGAGTAATATTTTAAATCTTTCTTTTTGATCTGCAATGAAACCAAAAGATAGAATAACATAATCTCTTCCATAATATCTCTGATCAAATAAGAATATCACCTCAGAAATGATGACAGTTGAGTTGAATAGAAAAACACAGTTTCAAACTTGTCACTGACACAAAATTAAACAAATAAAGTATGAATTTACGGTAATTACGTTGATTTGCATATAATACAAAAACAATGCAAAATGAATTATTTTACTCGTTGCGACAGTTACAATTCTTTCTGCCAGAGGTCTCATTGAATTCTACTCCGCCCAATATATAATATGACAATAATAATAATGAAAATATGAAAAAATCATGGTCTGAATGAAATTGAACCTTAAACGTCTCGTACTATTTGCGAACTCTTTATCTATAAGATTATATCGGATAGTGGCAATTACTTACCGACATTACAATTTCATACTTGAGATTCATTTAATAGTGATAGAGTAGAAATTTTAAATTTATCAAAAAATTCGAATAAATAAACGGTATATTATTTTTTTTATGAAAATGTCAGAATCGGGATAGTTGACATTGTAATAGAACTTTGTAAAAATAGTAAAAATACCTATGAACATTAATCAATAACTTCCAACGTGGATAAGTAATAATGTATTCATTTTTACTATATTTTCAGGGTTACACTATAATACTGATAGCATTATCTATATTATCACTCGAAAAATTCAAATAGAACATTCGGTAATATTTAATTTTAACGTACTGCTCAAACCGAATTGCTGTAAAAATTTTGATTGGAAGGAATATGTGGCTGAAATAAAAACGACGTAGAGACACTCTTCTACGAGGCACCGAACGCTACAAAGTGGAGGAAATGCAATAAGAATATTCTTTGGAGAACCAAGAGAAAAACTGTTGCTATGCTTATGCCCATCACTATATTTTTTCGGATAACCCCAATATACAGGGTGTCCCACGAGGAGTTAAAACTATCTGTATATGGCAAAATACTTATAGTAAAATCATGAAAATTTCAACGTTTGGGTTTTCGGATACCGTCTTTTTAACTAAAATATTTTCAAAGATGGCAGACTTCCGGTTCTACCGGAAGTCGACTGTAACTTTGTTATTTTAAATGAAACACCCTGCATATTTTTACATTTTTAAATTCGACGTAAGATTTTAGTATACTTTTATTGAAAAATGCATACGAGGAAATACACACACACCCGTCCCACAAAGTATCCACCCCCGGGCTTATGGCCCGCGGGTTGATGCTAAGTAGAACCTTCCATCCACCCCCTACCACTTCCGGCAGGACCTCACTCGTTCATCGCGATCGCGTATCCTTTCCCCCCTTTGTTCTGTGGGGGGCGTCAGGGATGTCTTTCCATGTTAAGGGGTAGCTCTGGTGGCTATGTTCCCTTGTCCTTCTCCATGTCGTTATGTCGGTTCGGTTGTGTGTGTGTGTGTGCTTTCGCCGCCTCATGTCAAAGTCTGTTCCACCCGCCTCGGTGAAACCGGCCTTAACATGAGTGATCCGTCGCATTTCTTTAGAGCTGGCCCCTCAGGTGTCCCCGAGCTCCCATCATGTTAGAAGTGCGGGGACCCCGTATTGGCGGGTTCCTCTTCGCAGTGTTCTTTCTTGTCCACCCCAGTGATTTTTGTGTTTTTTGATTTTTTTTTTGTTTTTTTTTGTTTTTTTTTGAGTGTGGAGGAAATGCAATAAGAATATTCTTTAAGTAGAACCAAGAGAAAAACTGTTGCTATGCTTATGCCCATCACTATATTCTTTCGGATAACCCCAATATACAGGGTGTCCCACGAGGAGTTAAAACTATCTGTATATGGCAAAATACTTATAGTAAAATCATGAAAATTTCTACCTTTGGATTTTCGGATACCGTCTATTTAACTAAAATATTTTCAAAGATGGCAGACTTCCGGTTCTACCGGAAGTCGACTGTAACTTAGTTATTTTCAATGGAGCACCCTGTATATTATGACATTTTTAAAATCTACGAAAGATTTAAGTATACTTTTGTCTGAAATTTTTTTTCGAAAAATGCATACTTATTGAGATTGATTTTTTTGTTAAAAATTTGACCGTTGCAGACCCTTGTAAATTATGTTTTTACGAGGATACCCCTAAAGATATGAAAATGGTTTCTGTTCGGTTGCTTTAAACAAGGTCGGACCTATTTGAATCTATGTTGAAAAAATTTTATACAGGGTGTGTATAAAAAGTGTTCAAAGTTTAACTTAATAAATATCAAATTTCTTTATTTTCTTATATAGAACCACCCGGTTTTTTCCATTCTAATGCATAAAAAATAAGGAAAATTCATGTGTACTTTCCTATACCTAAACCTTACCGTTATCCAGATATTGAATGTTTTCTGTCAATTTTGAGAGGTGTGGTCTAAATTTTATTTTGACCCGTTGATACAAGCACTAAGAAATAAAAAAGATTATGTAAATTTGCTTTCAATACATGGTAAATATTGCAAAGTTGTTACAAGAACATATGTGCTTTATTTGCAGTAAGATATCCTGCATCTCTAAAAATTTACAGAAAACTTTTAATATTTGGATAACGGTAAGGTTTAGGTATAGGAAAGTATACATCAATTTCTTATTTTTTACCCCTGAATGCATTAAAATAGAAAAAACCGGGTGGATCTATTTAAAAAAATAAATAAATTTGATATTTATGAAGTTAAACTATGAACAATTTCTATACACACCCTATATAAAATGCAAAAAATTTCTACATAGATTCAAATAGGTCTGACCTTACTAAAAGCAACCGAACAGAAACCATTTACATATCTTTAACGGTATCCTCTTAAAAAAATAATTTGTAAGGGTCTGCAACCGTCAAATGTTTTCCAAAAAAATCAATAACTCAAAAAATATGCGTTTTTCGAAAAAAGTTCTCAGACAAAAGTATACTAAAATCTTAGGTAGATTTTAAAAAGTAGTAATATAGAGGGTGTTTTATTTGAAATAACAAAGTTACAGACGACTTCCGGTAGAACCGGAAGTCTGCCATCTTTGAAAATATTTTAGTTGAAAAGATCATATCCGAAAACCCAAACGTAGAAATTTTCATGATTTTAGAATGATTATTTTGCCATATACAGATAGTTTTAACTCGTCGTGGGACACTATGTATATTGTTCTCGAGGAAAAAAACTATTTATAAGGTGAGTACTTAACAAAGTGGTGTAGACTCTGTTTCACGTAAGAATAACCCAATTGAAGTTGCAGTCGTATGCGTGAACTTGCTGTCAAAACCAGCGCTATATTGCAAATTTGACATCAAATCAGTAGCGTAACGTTTTCAGATTTTGTAGGCTAACACAAACTTAGATTAGAAGAGTTCAGTCTAAGGTCAGTGTGGCCAACAAAAAGTGGTTTTTCTGACAAGAATGACAGTTAAGGTCTACCATTCAAAACATAAGATTTTTGCTTGTTTTTTATCATTGCGAACATCTATATTGCTTTATTAAAATAATGAATACACCCCTGAAGCGTATATCTTGAAATTTAAAATGACTTTTTAGCTGAATACTCAACATATCGGTGGCCAATAATTCTAGGAACTTTTTGCAAGTCACCATTCAATTTCTGCTATTTTGTCACTATGTCAAATGTCAGTTATATTTATTCTGTCATTCTTGTCAGGAACAAACACTTTTTGTTGGCCACACTGACCTTAGACTGAACTCCTTTATTGACTGTGGATAATTTTTCCCGGAACCGGAAACCAGTAGCGTCACTAAGGAAAAATTATGATCGAAATAAACAGTCAGATTCAGTCTATCACAAAAAAGTCAACACTCTATATCTCACTAACGACAAAACTTCGCCCTGCATGTGTCTCTATTTTAAAAGGCATTTCCCCATTTTTCAAGTACCTACCTACTTTTTCCAGTGTACCAATTTAAATATTACGAGTACTTTGTGCATGACAATGTAAAAATTCTACACATTTATTTCACAAAGACATTAGTAGTTAGTTATATGATTAGAAGAACCTTGTAAAATATCGTGTGTAATAATAATATAAATATAAATGTATGTGAGTGTGTGTAGGAAATAGTTTTATGTTAGTTACGCAATGGTGTCGAGATATTAAAACGCCATTCAATGTCATACTCGCCGTCATACTCGACACCGTTCGGTTCGTCGTTAAGACCTTGGTGTAGGCATGCCTAACTTTTGGCTATCATCCACTGATTTATAATTATTCTTATATTCACCTGCGATTTTATACAGCGTTGCTGAAAACTCAAACTCTGCTTAGAACTGTTAAAGGTAAGTTACAAAATTTTAAGATGATGAATGAGACGTTTTTTTCCCCATTTCTTTGGAGTAAATGTCAAATGTTTTTGACGTCAGCGTTTAGCGTACTGCCGCTATCTCGAATTTTTCGAAATGGCAACTTTTTTCATAATTAAATTGTACTGTACTAACGATGTGTTCTTAAAACTGAACAAAAAACAATGGTATAGGCATTAAAAACGTCAACCACATCATTTTTTTATGTACGATTTATCAAAACTGATACTAATTTCAAATAAGTACGAAGTATAAAAGTAACTCAAGAGGAAAACGAAACGAAGATGCAGATAAACTAGAGAAGAGAGGGGCTAAGACTTTTGACAGGTGTCTTTTACATATACTTGCTGAATCTCGTCAAAATTTACAGCAGATCTGATGGCCAAAGATAGGAAAACTGTCAAAGCTGTAGTGGGTCTGTTAACAGGGCATTGTAAGTTCAATAGGCATTTAAAGCTGATGGGATTGACAAACGAAGATGCAGTTTTTGTCACCTAGAAAAAGAAACGTCAGAACACATTCTACGTCAGTGCTATAGCCTGGCAAATGTGCTGTTTTTTGCATTAGGAAGAAAAGCCATTGACAGAGAGCTACCTATATGAAAGGTTCAGTCTCCACACTAATATATATTTTTTAAAGAGTCAGGCTAGAGAATGTAATCTAGAGTTTAAAGGACCACAATAGGAAAGTCTCCTGACAAAATCTATCTGTCTACTTGCTGAATACATTTTACTTGTGAATCCCTGGGAACAGCACCAAGTAGACTACTGGATAGAAGAGGAAGATCTTAAATAGGAGGTAAGGAACTACTAAACAAAATATATCTTTCATATCTCAACGAATGATGAATACTTAGAACCTAGCTTGATTTTTATCTTATACTTTTCATTTCAGAGTGTTTGATTAGTTGGACATTCTGTATTTTTCGAAAATTCCATAATATTACTCAGTAGAGTGTTCCAAGTGATATATGTCAAGTATATATTAATAGTGGTTCTGAAATAGTCCCGACAAAAATAAAATGTAACATTTAGGTCACCACGAACATATGGCATTTCTTCATTTATAATTTTCCGTAATTTCCAAAAAGAATTCTTTAAAGATTAATGGAAAAAACTATAAATATGTCGTAGATTGAACTGGAGATCTTTTTTTAAGAGATTTTTATGACTATCTTCAAGAGAAAAATTATTGCTTAAGGTAGTTAGGTCGTAAAATTCAACGTAATTTGAATAAACTGTTTTTTTTAAAGGAGCCGTCCCTTCGCCGGCACCACCTCAGCCTGCTGGGCTTATTGTGGATACTCCTAGTGTTCTGACTACAGCCTATTCATCCAATCAGTTCCCTGTATTAGCTCATACAGGTTCTTTGCTGGTTGGTTGTAGAAGTCTTCTGGAGCCTACCATACAGCTTCTGCCTCCAGCGTCTCTCAGTTGCATAGTATATTCAGAGCTGTTTGGGTATCCTTTTTGCATCTTCTGCATGTAAGGTCTCCGTTATACAGCCTTATTTTGTTCATTTGTTCAGGTGCTCCTTTGTGGGAAAGTGTCCCGTAAGCATCCCAGTTATGGTGCGTAGTTTGTTCCTGCTCATTGAGAACAGTTCTTTCGCTACTTTTTCTAATAGTTCTTTTATGAATTTCTACCCATGTAATTGCCTGGGCGTATTCTTCCAGTGTTTATTGTGTTGTTCTTTACCCACCCTTTTAACCATAGTCTATTTGAGCATCTGGGAATGCCCACAGCTGGCTCGGGTCCTTTCATCAGGGTTGATGATCCTGGGACCCTATTCTCAAACCGTGACATATTTTGTCGCATGCGAGAAATCTTCTTTGTCGAGTAAAATCTGAATATTCTTATTCTCAAATGTCGCCTTCGCAAATTTTTGATAGACAAATTGTAGAATGGTCAAAGGCAGTCGACAATTTATGTCGAATGAGAGAATTTCATTATTTGCTACTATTTTTCTTAGTGTAGTGTTACTTTTCTCAGTGTATCAAGTAGTTTATGTGTCAATGCCTCAACGTATTTCCGCTCAATATCGTTTAAGTCCGACTTCAAAGGAACCGACAAAGCTTTCGTCTCTTGTTAGATGGTCTACTCTGTGCTACTACTGTCATTTCATTATTTTACAACTTTACAAGAAAAGTGGCATGGAACACGATATAATATCGAAATTTTGGTGTTGCCGGTTCATGTTATTCGACAAAATTTATCTTATGCGACTTAGATGTCGAACCCATTTGAGAATGCCAGATGCCAATGTTGTGCGACAATTTCTATCGACATATGTCGAATACGACAAATGTCATTCGACATTCGAGAATAGGCCCCCTGCTCTTGCGAGTTCGTCAGCTTTTCCATTGCCAGCGATTCCTTTGTGACCTGGGACCCATTCGAATGTAAGGTTAATAAAAGTGTTATTTATGTAACTAAAAAAATGAACATAATTGTACCTACACAGAAGGACAGACCAATCTTAAATTTTGCCATGACAACGCCAAGCCAAGGGCTTTCTATATCGAAGTAGCAGTGAGAAGTCTCAAAACAGCTTTGAAACAAATTAAATTTTAATTCCGAGGACTAATAATATTGCATTTATTTTTATTTCGAAATAAAGTTGATCCTATTGATAAACTATATAAATAATTGCAGAAAAACAAATAAACAAAAGGTAGACCTTCCTCAACTGAAATCGAATTCGCAAAACATCATTTTCTAGCTAACAGAAATGATATTGAAAAAAAAAGAACTTCAAGCATTTCATAGATAAAGATACTCGAGTTATATACCTTGATAAGATAAACTACAACAATTTACCTAATACCTGTGTACACATTTGAAAATTTCATGATATGACATGTACTTGTTTGAAGGTAAGTAATAATCGGTAGATATTTTCCTATAAATAGATTTCAACAAGTAAATTAGACAAAATTTAAAATTAATAAAAAAAAATTGGTACATTGTATAACCCTGCAGTTCACTACAGATTCACGGTTTTATATTACAACGACAAGCGTTCAACGTGGGAGGGGCAACAGGTTAAATTTTTAGTGTTCCTGTTTGACAAAAAAAATAGTTTTTTGTACTTATTCATTAATATTAACCTCGAATGTGATATTCTAATCAATTTTTGCTAAACGCCGGATTAGTTTCATTTGCTTTATCGGCAGCCATGTCCATATTAGTTCAAGGCGTTTTACTACTGCGGTGATCGAGATAACACAGTAAAGAAACTTGCTAATGTTTCTGTTTTAAATTTTACTGAATTTAACATGTAATTTTAATTTTTTCTAAATCTCAAGATCAGTAGTGACATGCTACAAGGTATAATTGACGAGAAATGTAGAAATTTATGATATTTAAACGATACACAACTGTGTTTCAAGCAGATACGATTGCAGCTATAGTCTGCTTTCATGAAAACATCAGAAGAGGATATAAGGACAAAAAATTATTATTTGGAAGTACTGTTAAAAATAATCTTGTTGTTGTTAGATAAGGATTGGATTATCTTTTTTCAATAATTTTTAAAAATAAACGAACGGGACACAAATTGTTGTTAGCATTATTTCTTACCAGCCACTTACTGCCAGATAAAGCTTTTGATCCTCCTTGTGTCGTTTTGGAAAATATTGGATTATATTCTACCTTGCCAGTAAAATTACCTTTATTATCATATTCTTTTTTAAAGTAATTAATATCACAATTAGCAGCTTCATTTCCACGCCATGCTAATTCGAACGAACATAAATGAAAAAACTTTTTTTGTAACCCATCAGGATTATCGTCAGAATAGCTTTCTACCATTTCCATTAATTCTTCTTTGGTAAACGCGTTAGAACTTCTTTTTCTGGTTTCAGGTTCAGCCTGAAGCTTTTTACGTTTTGTATCCCTGGCCAATCTAGCAAATTTATAGGTAATATCTTCAAATGGATGGATTGTTCAGAAGTATCCTTTTCTAACGTATAATTACGTGCGTCCAGAAACATTCTAAACTGTTCCCACGCACACTTTTTTGTCTTCATTGTATTTCGCGGTATACTTTGCTTAATTGTACTCTCTATTTCATTTATTGAATTATTTCCAAATCTTCTATTATTCATGTTAATAATACTTATTTAAATTTTTGAAACAGTTTTAATAATTTTTAGACAGTTAAATAAATATAAACAACTTAGTTTCCTTAGAAACCACTAACAAAGATTTTATATTGAATTTTATTACAGAGTGATAGGATTTGATATATTATACGTCAAAATTTTCCGCGACAAGACAAAAAATTGCCAGTTCAAAATTTCAAATTTTGTCAGTTATCAACTTACCCTAGTGAAATAGTCACTTGAAAACCAAATGTACCTATATTTTATTTAAAATCTAGAATATTATTTTACCTACTCCTTATATGTAAAGCATTAGTTATCTAACTCCTTACTAAAAGCGTAAGTTGAACTTTACAGCAAGTGTGCGGTAATGAGTGTGCTGTAATGTTATTACATGCACCCGTTGAAAATTTTAGTATAATACTAAATTTATGTTGGTAGTTCTGACTGTGTTTTGTGCTGTCTGTCACTACTGAATACCCAGTTATTAAATTCGTCACTTTTAGATAAAAGAAAACAGTGAAAAAATTAAAAGTAAGAACAACAAGTTGTGTGTGAAAATAAAAATAATAATTTTTAATTATTATTTAGCAGGTATGTCTTCATCAGATTTCGATGAAATTGAAAATACGCCGCCAGAAATATTGGAAGCGGCGGACAATGCGGCAAGTGAAATTTTGCCAGAAAAATCAAAAGCCAGATACAACAAAATGTATCAAAAATTTATGGACTGGCGTACAGATAAAAAAATAAACTCGTTTTCTGAAAACGTATTATTAGCTTATTTTAAAGACATTTCTGACCAGTTTAAACCTTCTTCACTCTGGTGCATTTACTCAATGTTGAGAAGTGTCTTAATTTTGAAAAATGATGTTAATATTGCGATTTATCCAAAATTAAAAGCATATCTAAAAAGGCAATCGGATGGTTTTAGAGGAAAAAAATCCAAAGCTTTCACATCGAAGGAAATCAACACTTTTATAAAAAATGCTCCAGATATTGATTATCTATTAATGAAAGTAAGTACTAAATTAAAAGTCATATCTTTTGTAGGCAGTGGTTGTTCCTTATTACTTTAGTATTTTCCTTGGACAAATAATTTAATTATAATAAAATAATGAATATTTATTCATTTAAAGTATTTCAACTATTCTTTTTTACTTACAAGAGTCGAAACTGTACTTGGCTAGAGCAAAAATTCGTACCGAAGCCTGACAGCGCAGATGGTTAAGCGTTGGTTTCGAAACCAGAGGTCTCACGGTCCCGGGATCGCACCCCGCAGGCGGCATTTCATTTTTTTATTTTGTTTTTTTACAAAAAATATTTTTAATTTCTATTTGAATAAAAGTATATTAATATAACTATTTTTTTAGTTTTAAACTAGTAGGTACTGTACTATTTTAAATTTTAGGTAATATTAATTTGTGGGATTTCTGGTGCTTGTCGTAGACAAGAATTAAAAAACATTAAAATGGAGGATATTGAGGATTCAGGAAAATCAATAATTATTAATATTCCTGATACTAAAACTAAAATTTATAGGTCATTTGTTGTATCCGGCAGTTTTTATGACATTTGCAAGAAATACTTACAAATCCGTCAAAAAATACAAGATGCTAGTATTCGACAATTTTTGCTCAAATATCAAAAAGGTAAATGCGTAAGACAAGTGGTCGGTTTAAATAAAATAGGTGGTACACCTAAAGAAATAGCCAAGTATTTAAATTTAGAAAATCCAAGTGCATATACCGGACACTGCTACAGAAGATCTTCTGCTACCTTACTTGTAGATGCTGGGGGTGATTTAATTACCCTCAAAAGACATGGAGGCTGGAAATCTTCTACAGTGGCGGAGAGTTATGTCGACGACTCTCTTCTAAATAAAACTACTACGGCTAATAAAATTTTAAATATTGTTAATGATGAAGAACCACTGTATGAAGAATCGTATACTGATCAACCATCTACATCATATTCAGCCTCTTCGACAGGACCAACATCAAACATGATTTT
This sequence comes from Galerucella tenella, assembly GCA_910591685.1. Taxonomy (NCBI): domain Eukaryota; kingdom Metazoa; phylum Arthropoda; class Insecta; order Coleoptera; family Chrysomelidae; genus Galerucella; species Galerucella tenella. The sequence continues at coordinate 10,583 of CAJUYH010005583.1, read as the reverse complement.
ACAAAAATCAGGAGCTCCCATAATTTTAAAAAATTGTGAAAATTTTACTATTAATATTAACACTAATTCTTAAGTAAAAATATTGTTCATAATATTAAGTAAAAATATTGGTCATAATATTTGAAGGTTAAAGCCGGTCAAGATTTGTACTAAAACATTAAAAGTAAAAACAATTTAACTTTCATTTCATGGTAGATATAAAGAGTTATGCTTGCAAATTGAGTTGCAAAAGATATCATGTGGTTTGAACAAAATTGTTTGATTCACTTCGTATATGACTGAAATATGTTTATATTGCACTTTTTCCATAAAATTAATAAGAAAAAAATCAATTTCGTCGTAGATAAAGTATAGTACACAACTCGAGTGGTAAGGGCAATTACATGCTCGTAGAATTACCGCACTTGTTCTACTCGCACGTAATATGCCACTTACCACTCTAGATATGTAATATACTATTATACAACTTCATACTGCATAGATATACCCATAGACTATCAAAATTTCGTGTGCTCTTTCAATAAACCTTCCCACACTCACACAAATCTTTTGATATAATATTTTAATTAGACGTTAATCCCAACACTGTAATTTAGGTATTTAACCTTGACGAACAAAACCATTCCAATAAGTCATCAAGAGTATAAACAGTGGCGCACTATCGAAAGTTAACACTAACTATATTTATAAAAATGAAAAAAGTTTAGCCCAATGTAATTATGAGAAAAAACGCCAAAAAACTGTAGGAAAAGAGCAAAGGTAAATAGATTAGGACGAAAGAAAGGATAATAAAAATAACGAAAACAGAACTGAGGTAATTTGGATGTAAAAAAGTTAGTGGATTGAAGATGATTTTTGTTGTGAAAAATTTAGGTCTACCTAGGTACACTAGATCTTTTGGGCTTCTATTGCTTAGGCTTAGATCATAGATCTCTTAGGCATCAGACATCTATTGCTTAGATCAGTCCAAATATGGTGTATCTGTCATTGATTGTGAATCTTAGTGCGCTACTGTTTTCAGATGTCGACATTATTGTGAATTAAAATTTCAAATGCTTTCCTGCTTCCCAACAATTTCACAATTCGACTTTTCAGTGTTCCATGAATATTTATCGAGGTCATAGCTTTACATATTTCGGCAAGTCGATTCGTATAGATCTTTATATTAAAAAAATTCAATATGCGTGTACGTCTGACAAAAGTACAATAAAATTTTCTCTTCCATGTACATATATACATTTTTATATGGAAAGGAATATTTTAAAGACGATTAGTAATATTAAATAATATTTCCGATCCTGGAAAATGTTTTAAAATAAAATCCCAAAGGGTCAATAATTGAGGCTAAGCTAAGGTGCGCTACCTCTGCTGCAGGCAACCAATGATGCAATTGAACCCAGGTTAGTGTTTAATAAACCCTACAAAATACAAATGAAACTGAACACAGAGCCAGATGCTGCAAATGCAATACGCATATATACAGATGGTTCAAAAATGAAAAAAGGCTCAGGATGTGGAGTTTACTCCATAGCACTAAGCCTAAGAATTGGGGAATGGGAAACAATACCAGCGTGATTCAAGCAGAACTGGCTGGTATCTCAATTGCCAAAAAAGAACCGGGCAGAAAAGAAATTTCTGGCAAAAACATAACAATCTGCACTGATAGTAGACAAGCCCTATTTAGCCTTGAACAGACAACGTGTTAAATCGAAGCTAGTACTAGAGTGCCACCAAGATTTAGCTAACGCCTCGGCAGATAACAATATTATCCTGAGGTGGGTTAAAGGGCACGACAAGAGTAAAGGTAATCGCATTGCCAGGGAAGCGGCTGGACTAAAAATTTCAGGACCCAGTGACACCTGCGGCCTAACAACTTCGACAATTGCGGAACTAGCCAAACGTTACACCCATTCTCAATCCCTCAAGATTTGGGATGGAATCAAATGATGCCTTCTGGCCAGGATCATATTTGGCGATGACCAGGAAAAACCTACGTTCAACAGTATGATTTCTGACTGGCCACTGTCAACTAAGGAAACGCATCCATACTATGGGGCTAGTGGATACACCTCTATGCAGGATGTGTGAAAAGGAAGATGTCTTATCCGAGTGTCCAGAGTTATCGTCAATAAGAGAGTGTTCGGTGAGTCTTGGCCTACACCTGCCGATATAAAGGAGATGCCCCTAGTGACCTGTCCACCTTCCTGGGAAGGACAAGATGAACGATAACCTAGGAGGACAACACCTCGGGAGGATGTACAATTGGTCACATGTGGCCTAAGTGTTGTAAGCCTACACTAACACTCCCTACTTTACAGATACCAAAGAAAGAAAGAAGAAACTCGAAAATTGACTAGATGTTATAATATTTCAACGTAGTCTATCCATTTATTATTATCATTTGCAGAATTTAGTGTCTGGACTCTTACTTTGTTGAATTTACTCATATTACTTATAAAAATAAAACTAAAAGTTTCTAATCAAATGGAAATTCCAAAATTGATAATTATATCGAAATAATTAACAATTCTATTGTAATTAACGATACATGTCGGCGATCTTGTTCAATGTCTTTCTTAAATAGTTTTTGTAATCTTCCTTTTAACAGGAATAACTGGAAGTAACACGAATTGTATGAAACAGTAGCTACACTTCTGTAAGGTCACAATCGAGCACGCCAAATTAGTATTCCGTATAGATTGAAATTAAAATTTAGTTGGATATCTTGCATTCTATTGATTTCTTATTATCATTCCCATTTTTCAATGATTAAGTTAAGATGAAATCCGCGATTTTAATAACCTAATTTTTCGAAAATTTTCATTTTATTAGTAAAATCCGCAGATTTCTTTCAATTACGTCAATGTTTAATCTTGCCTCATAGCATAATAATTATAAATTAACAATTTTTTTTTCTTCCAAATGACGTTTAAGCAGCATTTTCAGTAAATTATCGACAATGATGTAGACACACCGTTATTAACCTAAAAAGTAATAGTTTTACGTAGTCGGATAGAGAGAGAGATATTTATGCAATTCATTCGAAGAAACTATTCGACATTGGAAATCATGAAATCGATTCCATATATATCCATTTTTTCCTTTAACGGTTAGTCAGTGCGTATGTATAAAATTTTCTAAAATCCATCTTCGCCTGACAAATTCCACCGAATTGGGACGACAATAATTTTAAAACAATTACTTGGAAACAGATTTCTGTTGAATATCTACAGGGTGGTTTATCGAAAAATCAAAAAGCACGTATAGTACCTACACATAGATTCAAAAGTTTTGCATCACCTTCTTCGGATGCGAAGGAATTTTTTTGCGCTAACAATTTTTTGTTGGCTTGTTTATCAATGTTTACCATTTCAATATGTTCCATATTTTTTGCAATATACAGATTTTTACAGTTTTTTTTGTAAGATAACATTTTTAGTGCGATCATTTTAACATTCAAGGCATTTGATTTTTACGATTTTAAGTGCAAACATGAATCGTCAAGTCATAAGTGAGATTGACCGTGCAAGAATAGTGGCTTCAGTAGAAGAAGGTCATTCTCAAAGGTTCGTGGCAAACAGAGTTGGTGTTTGGCAAAGTGATGTGACTCGTGTATGGAACCGGTATCTAGACCTAGAAGCGGTAGAAGGCGTGTTACTAATCAGCGGCAGAACCGCTATATCCTCTTAACTATCCGAAGAAACCCGACCATGGCAATACCAGCTCTCCAAAGAGATATGAGACATGCGTTGGGAGTTCAAGTATCGATCTCGACATTACGAAGACGAATACTTGCGACAGGTTTGAGGTGTCGCCGACCAATAAGAGTGCCCAGACTACAACCTGAGCACAGAGTTCGCCGACTACAGTGGGCTCAAGAACACGCGGCCTTGCCTGAAGAATTTTGGAATCCGGTGTTTTTTTCCGACGAGACAAGGATTTGTTTGGTACAAGATAGCCATCGAATACGTGTGTGGCGGGATCCAACGAGAGTTGCTCAGCTTGCCCCTGCTCGCCCCGTGCCGCCCTTCAGAGGAGGAAGTGCTATGTTTTGGGCTGGTATCATGTTAAATGATCGCACAGAATTAATTCATGTGGAGGGAACGATGACTGGTGATAGGTATCTCAGAGAGATTCTACATCCTCACGTGAGACTATGGCGCGCAGCTGTTGGCAATTCCTTCGTTTTTATGGACGATAACGCCCGACCTCATCGGACCAGAGCTGTAAATGAGTATCTTGAAACTGAAGGGATCAATCGTTTGAACTGGCCTGCCCTATCTCCTGACATGAATCCCATAGAACATGCTTGGGGCATGCTTGCCAGGGCAGTGGCAGCACGCAGAAATCCACCCAGGAGTGTACAAGAGCTTGTTCATGCGGCCCAAGAAGAGTGGCGAAATATTCCTCAACAAAATATCAATAATTTGGTAAACAGCATGGGCAGGCGACTTCAAGCTTGCATAAATTCTAGAGGTGGAAATACTCTTTATTAAAAGTTCTCATGCAGGTTCTCACTCAACCTTTTCTTTAAAAAGAATCAATTTGTATTTAATTTATTTAATTTCTAAGAATACTTTTTATGTTTAAGGCAAGTTTATTATTGGATAATAAAAATTTTTGACAAATATACACGTTTTTTTTTATTGAAACTAATTATTTGATTAATCTCTGATCCATTTATAATGAACACATTTTTTTTTTCGGAGATTTAGGGTGATGCAAAACTTTTGAATCTATGTATTTTATTTTTGGAGCATTAGTTCCTTATGTTAGGTTGGAGCGAGGGGAAAATCTGACCGTTACGTTACGTTGTTACGTTATGTGCCTTGAGCGCGTGGGCTTTCGCGCTCTCTCCTCAGTCTTAGAGCTAGTCTCTTGGCGCAAAATTTTGATTGTCAGCATACATTGTATTATTAATTACAGTTAATAGTTTTCTAGCTTCAATATGAGTTGAATTATATAATTTTTAGAAATTAGTGAAAATGTATAGAGTGTATAATATAACATAAGTGCAAAGTGAATATTATGGAAAGTACATCTCGTATTTCACTTATCATAGACCTATTATTTCAATGATCGAATGCACTGACTAGATTTGAATACTTAATATGTACTTTGTGCCAATCAAATTAATGATAAGATTTTTATAATTAAGTTTCATCCAGAGTAAATTAAATTCTTATATTAAAATGTGTATTTATTTATTGATTCAAAAAATTTGATAATTGCTTAAAAGGACCTAAAGTTCCTACCGTGTGTCCCGCGACACGTTCTACCTTTTTTTTCAGGATCTGAATCTACACAACTCTGTACAACAAAGTTAAAAAATATCGCAATAATTGTTAGTTCCATTTGTATTTTTCTATTAATTAAATAAGTTGGTTCAAGGTGTATTATTAGTGATGGTATCTCGTCATTAGGATATCTACGTCGAAAAAATGCCAATAATTATAATAATTAATTTTTCCAGTTTTATTCCGCCTCAAAGTATTTTATAATAGGTTAGGTCATTACTAGACTATCGCAAAAACTTATTACATTGTGGAAGTCTACGACGCATGTTGTAAATGTAAATTGACCGTTTGTGACGGCAATATTATTTAATAAATACTCGAGCTTTAATGAAAAACTTTCAAAATGTCCTTCCGTCCGAATTAGGATCGGAAATTTGAGTCCTAGCCTGCAGACAATAATGATAAAAAAAAGTGTTTGCGAAGCAATACTGTCAGTAGTGATAAAAATAAGCAGGAGTAAACTAAATAAAATAGATGTATAGTTCATTTCACGATCTAAGAAACTGACCTGACCTGGGATGGGATAATGACATGAAATAAAGCCATAAAAGTATTAGCCGTGACAGGGTCGTTTTTATTTTGTTGGCGAATAATAAATTATTAACTGAAAACTCTATGTAAGACTTTTGCGTCATACTTTTTCTGCTCTGCACAAAGTTTTATGGTTTTATTGCATCTCAAGCCTAATAATGCCCGTATTTATAGTCGAGACTTGAGAACACCTTGAGACGAGAACGTATTTTATAGTCGAATCTCGAGACCCACAGCTTGAGAAACGCTGCAACTGCGCATGTGCGAATGGAGTCTTGCTCAAGGCAGCCAGCGACCTGTCTTGAGCTCGACTTGAGACGCGGTTTGTCACATTTGTTTGGTTATTTGAGGTTAGATTGTGTATTGGGATTGTAATAGAATAACAATTTCAATAGTGATTAGTGAAAATGGATTATGGAGAACACGAGGATTTTTTGAAATTTCTTGATTATGTGGAGGAAAATATGCAAAATGATAGGATTCCAAAAAGATACATAAGGCACATGGGGTCTGTCGCCCCGTGTGGTCACCTGGATCTACACTGCAATAATAAGAACCATGTTAACGTATGGAGAAATTGCATGGGGACCGAAGGTTCTACAAGCAACGGCCATCCAAAAATTATATCAAATACGGCGAATGGCTTGTTTAAACATCACAGGAGCCATGAGAACAACACCAACCGCAGCAATGGAACTAATTACTGGTCTGACCCCTCTGGACCTACAAGTCAAGGAGGTTGCGTTAATGGCCATGGTACGATTGCGCACGGCTGGTGTAAACCTCGAAGTACGAATGGGCCAATTGAGTTTGAGTCTATGGCAGGAAGCGCTCACTGCGCTACCTCTGCTGCAGGCAGCCAACGATGCAATTGAACCCAGGTTTTTGTTTAACAAACCCTACAAAATTCGAATAAAACAGAGCACAGAGCCAGATGCTGCAAATGCAATACGCATATATACAGATGGTTCGAAAATGAAAGAAGGCTCAGGCTGTGGAGTTTACTCGAGAGCACTAAGCCTCAAGATTAAGTGGGGAATGGGAAACAATACCAGCCTGGTTCAAACAGAACTGGCTGGTATCTCAATAACCACAAAAGAACTAACCAGAAGAGGAATTTCTGGCAAAAACATAATAATCTGCACTGATATTAGACAAGCCCTATTATAGCCTTGAACAGACACTAGAGTGCCACCAAGATTTAGCTGACGTCTCGGCAGATAACAACATTATCCTGAGGTGGGTTAAAGGGCACGACAGGAGTAAAAGAAATCGCATTGCTGATTCTTTAGCCAGGGAAGCCGCTGGACTAAAAATTCTAGGACCCAGTGACACCTACGGCCTAACGACTTCGACAATTGCGGAACTAGCCAAACGTTACACCCATGCTCAATCCCTTAAGAGATGGGATGGAATCAAAGGATGCAGTTTTGCCAGGATCACCCTGGGCGACCCTGGGAAGCTGGCGCCGAAGAAATATTTGGCGATGACCAGGAAAAACCTACGTTTAACAGTAGGATTTCTGACTGGTCACTGTCAACTAAGTAAACACCTCCATACTATGGGGCTAGTGGACACACCTCTAGGCAGGATGTGTGAACAGGAAGATGAAACTGTCAGGCATGTCTTATGCGAGTGTCCGGAGTTATCGTCAATAAGAGAGTGTGTGTTCGGTGAGTCTTGGCCTACACCTGCCGATATAAAGGAGATGTCTCCTAGTGACCTGTCCACCTTCCTGAAAAGGACAGGATGGACAATGACCTAGGAGGACAACTCCTCGGGAGGATGTACAATGGGTCACATGTGACCTAAGTGCTGTGAGCCTACACACTCACCCTCCCTACTCTACAGATACAGAAGATACATAAGAGATGCAGATAATTCTATGAAATTTTATAACGCGGGAGAATTTCGGATACGTTATAGATTCACAAAAAATATCGTTAATGATATAATTTCACCTTTGGTTGTCGAAAATTTAACGAAAGTAAATAATAAATGAACTCACTTTTATATAAGAAATTAATAAAAATAGTACTACTTAATAAGCCCAAAAAAGATCGAGATTCACACCCAAAAATAACAGATACCTATGCAGAAAATAGCGTTACAGCAACAAAATTCACGACAAATATGTCACAATTGTCATAAAATGCACAGACAATTTTAAAAATTGGACTATAATATTGTTACGAACTCAGTGATTCGGAAGCCGGTCCTGTCGCAAACTATGAATGCGACCTTTCTAGAAAGGTTCTTTCGCAGGTAATATTCAGACTGTTCTCGAAGCGTACAAGGCAATACAATGGTTTATTCCTGAATGTTCTAATTCGTAAATTCAAGAAAGTTCTAGATCTGCAAAGGACTATAAATACACGGGTTTTCGAGTGAGTCGGAGGAGTTGTTCAGTATACAGTGAATCGGTAAACAGTTTCAGTATACAGTGAGTGAACAGATAGTGTTGAAGATAAATTAGGACAATTATTATACCGAGTGTAGATAAATTAGTAGACATTAATTAGTGTATATAAATTAAGTTTATTATAGTGTGTAAGTGTTTCTTCAATAAATTAATAGTAATTAGCCATAGTGAGCGTATAATTTTATCCCACGGTAAAAACAGTTTAAATAAATAAGAAAAACATTACAATGTGCGTCCAATCTTGAGTCCTGTGTACGGCTTGGCCAAGCACGAGGTTGACTTTCGACTATACCTACTTGTCTAAAAGAACGCTGAATATATATTACTCGATATATTACCAACGTAGAAAAACGAAATAACGATAAATCGACAAACTGATATTGGTAATGATGGCAAAATTCAAAATTGGATAGACAGGTTGTAATGTAGATATATCTATATGTGTGTACAAGTCTTAAACGGTCTAATTTCAATTATTAAAAATATAATTATGGTGATACTAGAAAAGGAAAATTGTAGATAATTGCAAAAGTACAAACTATATACCTACTTCACGAGTAGTTGACAGCTAATGACTTCATTATAACAAAAAGAATTAAATAAAATTACCGAGAAACTATTTTAAACTAGATAACGGTAGATTCAAGGCTTTAAAATAAAATACAATTGGCAACATTGGAATCATCGAACCGATAACATTGTTTATGTTTATATTCTTCTTATTATTATTCTAGCTCAATAGACAAATGACAGGATGATACGCCGAAAGTCCATTTCACGAACTAAACGATTATAATGTCGTCATATTTGGAAGGTGATGTTGAAATTGTCTAGCAAGTTCCTAACTGTTATGTACATGTTGAGTCTGCGAAGTATCAGATTTCAGGCTCTGCTGGAACGCTTTTTTGATACTGCGCAGACTCAATATGTCCATAACAGTTAGGAACTTGCTACGGGAACAAACCTATCACTTCAATAATTATGAAGTGCTTCTCAAAATTCCTCTCTCCCGCTCTTTTCTTTTGAACGGTGACACATAAGGTATGTTCTCACAAGCATCACAGACAGTCTTTGAAAATCCGGAATCGGCGCAAAGATCCTAGAACGTTCTCCCGAGAACACTTTAAGGTCTTTGCGCCGAATCCGGATTGTCAAACACTGTCTGTGATGCTTGTGAGAACAGACCATTCGACTGATGAAAATTGGAGGGTGAAAATCGAGGGGTAAACCGCAAGTGGAAGTATGTGGAAGTTTGGTGGAAGTATGTGGAGGTATATGGAAGTATGTGGAAGTTAGGTGGAAGTATGTGGATGTTTGGCGGAAGTATTTGGAAGTTTGGTGGAAGTTGTGGAAGTTTTATACATAAATAAGCCAAAGTGCGGTGAAAATAACGAATTTAGAATTATTGAATAGGTCATTATACAAGGTGTTAACGAATAGGTGTTACAAACTGAAAGAGCGTGTAGAAAATGCGAAAATGGCGTAAGATTTTCTGTCGACATGGGTCGTTGGAGCTTTAGTTTTCGAGATACAGGTTGTTAAAGTTACCCAAACAACAGGTAAAATATCATAAAAATCAATGCTATCGAGTGTTTTTAGAAATTATAAATTCATGTGTTCGTTATGGAAACGTGTTGCATTACAAAAAGGTTGCATGGGTTCTTACATTGTCAACTAACTTGAGAACAGTGTGTAGAAGTTTCGAGGAAGTATGTGGAAGTTTTTTGAAATGTGGAAAATAAACTATTGTAAGCTCTACTATTGTAACAGGTGACGTAATAGGCATCCAAAGACAGCACAATTGACAACCTCAACAGCAGTTATTTAACTACTAACCCTGAACATCACGAAGATCTTATTAGCTCCGTACGAGCCTCGAATAAGCAAAATAGTAATTGATATTTTACATTTGTGAATAACAGAGATTTTGAATTCAGTACACGAAACCAAACAATTGTGTATTTAATAACTGTTTATTCAAATAATTGAATTCGGTAGTTAATTATTCTTGAAAAGAAACATTCTAACATTTAAAATGCGTAAGAATTAATTTTTGACTTTCAGCTAACGCCCCATATCACTTTACAGAGTTAGTAATATACGAATAAATCGTTCTACACATACCAAAGAACTTATTCATTACATAACTGACATTAATTCGTATTCGAAAACGACGGAACACGCCGAGAACACAAATTTGGCCTTGACAAGTTACTCTTGGTGTTCTCAGAGCGCGGCAACCTTGACGTCCACGTGTAATCTTTTCAATTTTTTTTCACATTTATATTATCTGCATAAAACCACAGCCCGTACAAACCGGCGTTGCCGCATTT
>CAJUYH010005582.1:0-22767 GCA_910591685.1 Galerucella tenella | reverse complement strand
TGGGATTAATACTTCATCGAAACAAGGAGTTTTGATGTTAATAGATTAAATCCCTTTTCGTATCCACGGTCTCTTCCAAAATAGTTCATCCAAGTCACTAATAGTTATTGTATTCATTTGAATAATGTTTGAAGCAATTGAGCAATACTTACACTGCCGACAAAATTGCTTAATTATGGAATATAATAAATCTTCCTTGTTGGAAAATTGGCCGTGTTTAAAATTTCTCCATGGCAATGACAAAGTGCCGACAACGGTTGAAATATAATTCCACATAATTCGCTCCATATTAATCGTATATACAAAGTGGGTTTAAAGTATGAAAAGACTTAATCATCTTGGAGACGGATATAGATTCTGGTGTGATGGGATCTTGGGATATGGCAAATATTATGGCGATTTCCATGATATTAGAATGTGTCAAATCATTTATATACCATGAGTCCCATTACAAGATTCACTCTCAGTAAATTAGTAAGAAAGTTTAAAGGAACTGCTTCAGTAAGAGATTTATCCAAATCATGCTGCATAAATGGAAAATAAATCTTCAGATGTTTGTGACCTGTAAGAATAGAATCCACACTTGAGGACCTACTATAGACAGATATCCAGGGAACTTGATATTTCACATCTGATATAAAAGTTTCACGTGGAAATGAATTCCCTCCATACAAATAAGATTAGTGCAAGAGTTGTCAGATTGTTTTGAGTTTGGATGCGCCGGAAGATCGCTCGTTTCAATTGAGTGTGTCGTTCTTTTTGGGGCTTACTCACATCACTTCATCTCAGTTCAACTTGAGTTTTGTTTTTTCACGTTTTGGAGTACCAGTATGTGTCTGTATAGTCGGGAAATCTACCAATTCCAAATAACTATAATAATCATATTCAGTGCTTGAGAAATTTTATTGAAAAGGCAAAATTTGTTGGTCTAATAGCTCCATTTCATATTCACACAGAAGACCAATGAAAATAAGTATCTCTTATAACATAGCAGTACTCCTGAAGCTTAATTTGTTTTCAGAATTATATCATGTTCTGAACGAAAATGGCAAGATGAAGTGGATGGATTGCGGATCAGTTTGTATCAACTTTTTCAATAAACATTACTTCACAAGCAAAATGATTTTCATTTGAATGAAATAAGAGGTTTATAAAATTTTTCTAGGTAACTTATATACTGCCAGTCAATTCCCAATTCCTTGTGACACACAATATATCCAACCATCCCTCCTGTCCGTTTCCAATCCACAGACAAGTTTTTCTTCATTTGTTATTGTTATCAATTGCTACAACGCTACCCCCACCAATTATTTGGACTATGAGAACATCCAATGATAGAGTATGATGCACAATTGGAAAAAAAATGGCCTGTGCAAGAGGTTTGTTATAATAATAGCTTTAGACAAAAAAATATGGGATTCCATGGAATTCCAACCTAAACGTCCTCAATGTATGATATGCTTACTAGATGAGAATGGATTGAGTTGAATATTCACTTATCTGAATCCCTTGAAAATAACTTTCCAGCTGCAATTGACATTTCTCCGATTATTTTGTTCAAAGTTCCCCCACGCTTGATGAAATGACGGAGATATTTGATATAACATTTTTGGAAAATCGTCCCATATCTTGAAAATCAAACAATTCAATTTAGATCTGATATGACTAGGGATTGTTTATCAAAAAATAAGTCATATCCTCACTCTGATAGGAGATTATATAATAAGCATTTTGGTGTGCGTCATCGATTGTCAATATCCTTCTAAGACATTACGTTGGAAGAAATGGAAAAAAGGTAGATCTGTGGAATCCTAATCAGAATATCACAATAATGAACCGTTTAAATTTATCACAAACGTTAAATCCAATCTTTGACTTGAGAAATTTGATAAGTTTACAACATTTAAAATAGGATGTGGGCGTACCTTTGGTAGCGGCAATGTGTCTCAGCTCTTTTTCTAATGCCCCACTGAAAGTTCTCGTCAGGCTTGTACTTAGTTGTTTACCGTCAATTATTAATGGGAAGTGAATATTAATGTTATCGTTATATATATTCAAATAATGCAAACATATGCATAGATACACAGAGAAACATCAGCATTTTGAAAGTTCTCAAGTATTTTCAGTTAGAAAAAGAAGCTGGTGATTATCAATTTAATAGCCTCCACGAATTTGGCTGAATACGATGCTGATAATTATATTTATCAAATTTAAGGTTAGCTACATGTCAAAATAGCAAATAAATTAAACGACATACCGAAAATCCTGATATACGTCACATACTATGACGCACACCAAGAAGGATATTGAATGTAGAGTTTGTTCAACCATCCTTTGCCGTTACGTCATACATTGTCCATCTTGATCTCTCATTCATGGAATGGATGAGACGGAATTATGACGACATTAACGTATTTCTTAACAAATGTCGAAGTAAATTTTATTTGTTACTTTTCACAGCTTAGTTGTCATATTTTGTAAACAATTCTCAACATATATCATTGATTATAATTTTGAGGTTAAGTCTAAAATGAGATTCAACTTAGTGTTGCTTTCGTTTATTTGGGCTTTAAGCACTTGTACGTGACGCCTCAGTCAGGATCCTCAAAACCAACCAACACCAATGAATTTCCTGTGTTGTTAGAAGAACAGTTTCCAATTATAATGTTTCTGATAATATAATTTTCCATATTTAGATATTTTTAGTAAGGTTTAAATCGTAATCGGAACAATCTTAACCTTTAAATAAACGTCAAACCGGTCAAACGTTGAATAATAATATTTAATGTCCGTGGCTTGAAGCCCATACTTTTCGTTATGTGCTCAAGGGGCAAGGGGAAGGTAAGACTAGGCGTCACGTTCGATAATAAACGAACGAAATTCAGTCACTACGAGCCAAAAGTGAATAATCGAAAACACCCTATATAAGACAAACGTAAAATAACAGAATATGTCACCGATTATGACGTCTTTTCCACCCATCTGAAGAAGCATATTTTGGAGACTTTTCGTTCAATGTTTATTATCAATTCACGTATTTTAAATGAAAATTCAAATGAAAGTGTTTCTGGTTAAATATTCCGAAAATTTTAATTAACTTAGCAGCTTGATTATCTTATCGCCAATAATCGCTTGATTACAAAGAAATTATACACATCCTGCTTGTCAATGTTATTTTGTAATGAATGAATTATGAATTAATTCCATCGAAATTTGATTATGTACGTTGCTGTTAACAGTAAAAGATGGAGACAATAACTGCTTTTTTATGTTTGTGTGTCATACAAAGTGTTTATTCGATTGCAGAAGATAAGGTGAGTTTGAAAAACAAAATGGATTTTATCTGCTGCTATCAATTATTTTCAGTTGGTATTCTTCTATTATATAATATTATTATCACATATAATAATTACAAAAATATTTCGACACGCTTACGCTGTTTAACGTAACACTTGCTTTTGGTTGTGATTTAAAACGAAAAAGAGATATGGAGGTAACCGGTAACCCACTATTAATGTATAGAAGCCATTGATTATCATTCAAACATTGACCGTGAGTGAAAAATTAGCGCATACATTTTGTATTAACTGAATAAACAGTAATATGAAGAGATCCCAAAACAATTTGATTTCAACCTATTATCCAGAAAAAAGTAATCTTGAGAGTGGACCTTTGAATCATTACGTCAGCATCAGCTTTTCAAAATGAAACATCCACTTTTTTGCAATTTGTGGATAACCTGCCTTGCTGAGCTGATCCAAACATGTATAAAATGGTACAAGTAATTTACCCACCTCTCAATTCCTTTAACTGGAAGAAGCATAATTGAAATTTCCATGAAAATTGGCAGGATGCGGACTTAACAATAGGTATGCACATTATTTCATGAACTGTATCCAAATCGTATGTGTATCTTCCGATCTAGAAGGTAAGCAGCATAGATAGGTAATAAAGAGAGCAAAATAACGAAGCATTCAATGAGTGAGAACATATAATTTCGTCGGTGGTAGACTGAAATCCGTGAGAACATGATAAATCAAAAGAATAATAATTTAAATATCAATTTTATTGATAACGTTTCATTTCAATGGGCATGTTTACCGGAAAAAACACCAGGTATTGGTCTGGTAGAAATCCAGACTAGTTATTAACTCCAAATAAAGATAAGTGTTCCGTCCTACATCAAGGCAAATACAATCCAAATCTGTCGTACTACATGAACAATCATGTGACCTTGGTGTTAATAAAAACAAGGAATTATCCTTGCCTGAGCATATTACCTCAGTGTTCAAAAAAAGTAACTCTTAAATATTCTCAATATATAAATGTTTTGATAGAGTGTGACCGTCAACATTTATCAATTTATACGTTCGTTCCCCTATAGAATACCACGGACCTGTATGGTGTCCTGTATCAATACCTATCTGATTAGAATAGGATTGAAATTGTGCAAAGGTTAGCCAAAAGAGCTAAGATGAAACAAACGTGATTTTTCAAAACATCTTGGCCGCCTTACCACCTGTTGGGAAATAACTGAAGCAGTAGTATTTGGCAGTAGGTGGATGCTTGAAATATTCAGAAAATATTATATGCGAGTCCGATTCGCACTTGACCGGTCATTTATCATATGATGTGTTTCTATTACAATTATTTGGAACAAGCATATTTAAGGTATTTTCTTTTTTTCCAGTATGTTCACGTTAATATAAGCGAAGGATCCATTGTAGGTAAAACAGGCTTGACTTATAGATTGAATAAAAGATATTATGCATTTCAAGGAATACCTTACGCAGAACCACCCGAAAGATTTGAAGTAAGTACAATAAGCTATATAACAAATTTCACAATTGAAATAAGAATTTTTTATATTAAAACACTTGGCAAAAGTTGTTTAATCATTAAAATAGATAAATATACATTCATACTATCAATAAACATCTTCAGTACATAATTATCACTCAAAATTAGAGTTGAATAGATGAGGCTTTTACTTGATGTAGATCCATACTAAATTATGAAATCAAACAATATTATTTTGTTAAATCTACATTATATTTAAAAACTTAAAGTGACGCGTTTCGCTAACACAGTAGCTTTTTCAAACGAATAGAGGTATAATGAGAAACTTTCAATTTATACAATTTATAAGAGTTTGTTTGAATCAAAATTATTTTCATTTCAACGGAAAGGTTTATAGCAGTAAAGAGGGTTTGATTATGGGCAACCCTCTTAGTCCCCTATTATCAAAAATTTTCATGGATAATATAGAAAAGATAATTCATAAACACCCCCTTGGTAAAAAATTTGTTTACTGGCACCGATATGTAGATGACATTTTAGCTTGCTTCACTGGTACTACGAGACAATTAGATAACTTCATTACTCACATTAACTCAATACATAAAAATATCAAATTTACAGTAGAAATTGAACAAAATAAGTCCATAAACTTTCTAGATCTTACAATTTCAAATATATATAATAGACATGACTTTTCTATATTTCACAAACCATCACATACAGACATTACAATTCATAATAGTTCAGTCCACCCAATCAGTCATTAGCAGCTTTCAATAGTATGATACATAGACTTTTAACAGTTCCATTGGATATTGACAATTACAATGAAGAACTAAATATAATAAAACAAATAGCGGTTAATAATAATTACGATCCAAATTTAATTGACAACATCATAAATAAAAAGATACGAAAACATACTCTAGAACAAGTATTTCCTTCTGATAAAAAAATAACCAATTCAAAAGCTTAACTTACTTTGGAACACCATCCTTAAAAATAAAATAATTTTTAGAAACTTTAGACTTGAATATTTGCTTCAAAACTGACAACAATTTATCCAAATTCATTAAAAACAACAAATCCAAAACTTCAAAACTAAATAAATCAGGAGTTTATAAATTAAAATGTGGTAATGACGACTGTGATAAAATTTATATAGGTAGAACTTTTAGGAATTTCAAAACTAGAATTTCAGAACACAAACGTAGTTATGACAACCAAAAATTAGATTTCAACTATTCAAATCATTTATTAGCAAACCAACACTCTTTCGATTCAAATTTTGAAATTCTGCATATAGAAACTGAATCCTTCAAATTGAATCTTTTAGAAGCCCTAGAGATAAATAAAAACAAATATTCAGATAATCTTCTTAACGACCAACTTGATATTAACAATTTTCCATTATTAAACCTTTTTACCTAGAAAGATTCCTGTAGGATGGTTGTGAATGCGTTTCCAGGTAAACTTGTTAAATACTTTAGTCAATCCCATATTTAGACAAACTCATTCCATTTCCTTGTAAATAGATTATAATTTTATTGTTAAATATCCGTATAATTTTTTATTAAGGCTCTGTATAAATTGAAAGTTTCTCATTATACCTCTATTCGTTTGAAAAAGCTACTGTGTTAGCGTAACGCGTCACTTTAAGTTTAAATATAATGTAGATTTAACAAAATAAAATTGTTTGATTTCATAATTCAAAATTAGAGTTATTTCAAGGCACAAAATCCTTGGTATTTGTAGTATCAGTAATAAAAAAAACGTCCTCAAATTAAACTAAGGTACTTAATGTGGTATTTATACAATCAAAAATGTATTAACCTTCTGGCGTACTTGAAATAGTGAGGAATATTTATGTTTTCAGGTAGCAGTAGCTAAAAAACCGTGGAATGGTGTTATAAATTGTACATATGACAAATCGGAATGTGTTCAAGGACTGGGAGAAGTAACTGGATCAGAAGATTGCTTATTCCTCAGTGTTTACACGACAAACGTATGTTTATTATGCTTAATAAAAAAAATACAAATAAGGATTCAAACCAGTATAACTAGCTGTCATGTGTGGGGAATTCTAAGTATACTGTGAATACAGAGCACGGCTGAATTATGGCAAAAAAATCTTCAATTATGTAGATTCCTAATTTCAAATGCCGATTTTTTAAATAATATGCGAACATGCCTACGACACCAGTGATAACGAGGTTATTTTTTTTTTTCAATTCAAACGTCGGTCTTGTGATACCTCATTTTTTGAAAGGTCTTTTGATGCCATATTAAGTAGTAGTAATTCTTGGAATACGGCTGAAATATCCACAGATGTATTGCTAGACGAGGATCCGACATCCAGATCTTATACCAAGATATCCATTTATACCTCTAAATTTTTCCATGAGACTATTTAAAATCAAAGGGTTATGCAAATTTACCGCAAAAAACTACAGGAGCTGCAATACCTAATCAAAGACAAAGTTATTGGTATTACTCTGGAAGTAATTCGCAATGTGTTCGACGATTTGCTTAGTGTCAAGAGATCTTTGGATGGCATTTTAAGCATCAAATTTGGCTGAAAATTATTATGTACTAATCTCACTTCGGTTATTGTAAAATTATCCTCTGGTTAGATTACATCACTTTATAATTTTCCTGTTCAAGCACTAGCCACTTGAATATGGATACTGCTGAATAAATTATCAAAAGACCTTTCAAACGAAGTTTTATAATGGAAATAAACATTTCGCTAGTTCAAATATCTAATATAAATGACACATACATAATTGACAACGCGACAAAAAAAAATAAACTACAGTAGCTTTCGTTTTTGTTACAAAATTTTATGTCACAGTCACAGTCAGTATTCAATTAAAAAAACATTAATTAACACCACCTGAACCGGCTATTTATTTTAACGGAAAAATGGTGTGAAAAAAGAAATAGACGAGCTATTTTTTCATTTTGTTCAGTTAATAGCAAAACAAAATAAATGGGATGAAAAAATGCAATGAATCCAGTAACTGAAAAACATACAGTGTGAGATTGAAGTATAAATATTATAAATTATATTATATTTGAGTTACTTTGTACACCGTATTCTTCTCACGACCACCATACAGAAATCAAGCAAAGGACTGTGTTGTTGCACACGGTACTTTTTTATGAGAACTTTTTCTAGCATGACATAGCTGTAGGTATTTTTTTCAAGTTCACTTTGGCAATGCCTTAAGCCGCAATTTTTGTTGCTTTGAAAAATATTAATTTTACGTATTTATAATCAATGCGCTAAATATTAAGGCAGCAGTTAATACCTTGCGAGTGTAAAGTGATACTTTCAGTGCGGTAGAGTAGAAATGTTTGTTCGAAAGAGTTAAGATCAAAAAATATATATAATAGAATAGGATGAAAAAGCAGACTGGAGATAAAATTAGATGGACTATCGAAATGAAACCAACCTAACCAAACCAAGAAGTAAATGAGACAAATTAATATGGAGATTTAAATAGAATGTAAGACGCTAGATCAAACTATAGCAATTGTGGAAAAAGATAATGGGTGCTTGTAATTGAATTTTATCCGATAACCATGAACAAAAATTCATACATTTATTTGGTTATACTA
Source organism: Galerucella tenella (assembly GCA_910591685.1). Lineage (NCBI taxonomy): Eukaryota > Metazoa > Arthropoda > Insecta > Coleoptera > Chrysomelidae > Galerucella > Galerucella tenella. The sequence goes on along the minus strand of CAJUYH010005582.1, from coordinate 14,343 downwards.
TATCAATCCCCTCCAAACAAATTTGTTGTGTCTTCAATACTTTTTGAAAGTGAGATGTGAATATATATTCTCATTACTCCTTGCAAATTTCAAATTATCTTTATAGGCTGGAATAGGGATGTTATTATCCTCAAACCACTTGAAGAGCCGAGATTAATTTGAAACATTTCAAAGGAAAGTTTATCTCATGCATCTACATTGAATAAATTATACAAAATGGGTTAATACGGGTTAGTCCATATCATTGGGTAATAACTCATTGAGGAATCAACGCTTATCAATTCAATACATTTCACGATGAACTAATGCTGGATTTTTTCACGGAGTGCCTCATCTTTGAAGGAAGGATGAAAATCAGATTCTCAATTAATACATATTTGAATAATCTCACTAATATAATGTACTCCAGTTTTGGACTAAAAGCTGTATAGGTACCGGGTGGGAGGATGACAAAGAATGTCGCTGTTCTTCAAAAACTCAAGAACACAACTTGTCAGTATATTGAACACTCGAAAAGGGACAATACTTGCACATTATTCGGAGCTTTTGGAAATGGAGTATAGTTTCACTATTAATTGTAAATTTTTATAAATATATTTTTTGGATATATTGTTACATCTTGTATCACTTATACTGTAGGGATTGGCGACGCACGTTGAGCACCAATGAAACAAAACTGACTCAGAGTGTTAATTATCACCAAAAATTGATAGGGTAGTTCCTTGGCCGGAAAAGTTCCCGTGTCAACCAATTCCTGAGCGAAACAAGTTCTTCAGTAAAAAATTTCCTGGGCCAATAAAGTTCCTTGGACAAAATAATTCCTGGAACTTAGTTCCTATACCAATATAGTTCATAAAATATACAATTCCGGTATATCCGGTGGAGTCAATTCCATTTAGAAACCTACATGGAGTAAGTTCCTGAAATATCAACTAGCAGAAAAATATTTCCCCGAATTCAATCCCGGTAATTGGATAAGAGAAAATTGACAAATAAGGAAAGTAATTGATAAATGTGATATTTGGTCTGGCCAAATCATTAAACGCCAATTAGAAATCACATCAAATGTAACTTTTGTCATTCTGACGATGATATTTTAATATTTCTGAATAATTATTAAATAGTTTGGAATTTTTATATATTTCCATTGAAGTGGAATCGATTGGACACAATTAGTTTCATTGAGTGAGTAATATAAGTAGATTTTACTAAATGAGAGACCAAACAGTGAATTCAATTGAAATATTTGTTCAATAAATAGAATATTGCCTTAATTACTTAGGGATGATATAGTATTGCTAATAGGCCTCATTAGGCGCTGGAGGGTTGTGAGAACAAACAAACAAAGCTTCTAGGGCACTAACATTTGGTATATATTGTTGTACGTAGATTTTGGTACGGCGAAGCCTTTGTTTTTCGTGCACTTGGCGAGGACAGTGTCTCCAGATTCTCACACACCTGCTTTTGTTATGAAGGTAAAACTACAAATTCAATTTAAAATATCATATGTAAAATTTTAATATTGAAATTCAGTCTACATTCTTTGTCATGTATAGCAAACACAGAACAATCACTGAATTGAATTCAAAAACCAAGATGATCTTAAAAGATGAAAAACATATATGCATAACATATTATTATGTACTTGTTGGATGAGCATTAACTAGTACTCATGAAATTTATTGTATCCTCTTTTCCTCCTGAGAAGGATGAGAAGGAACCACGGAGTATGATCTTAAGCATATATCCAGAAATATATTCTGTAAACAGGACTGAAGGAACTAGTCTCTAAGAATTTCCTTTGAAGAAATATAAGCATAATAGATCTTTCAGAACTAAGTGTATGTCACCTAAAACATACATATAGACTTTTGGTTTTACATACACATCTATAAATCAAGTAGCTATTATATGTTGACAATTTTTTTATTTGAAAATGTGAGTCCAAACCTAGCTGTACTTCTCTTATGTATTTGAGATAATATTAATTACATTATTTTGAACAGATTCCAGCGGAAATAAAAATAAGCCATCAACGCGAAAGAGATTTCACAACAAAAATAAACTGACTAATTTTTTTATTGATAACTTGCAGTTAACTACCAAATCGGCAGTTTTAATTTGGATACACGGAGGTAGATTTTTCAGTGGTAACGCTTCATACGAATATACGAGTCCCGATAACTTTTTAGACGAAGATGTAGTAGTAGTTCTTATACAATACAGACTTGGTGTGTTTGGATTTCTAAGTACTGAAGATCTAACTTGTCCCGGAAATTTTGGCCTCAAGGATCAAGTCTTGGCATTTGAATGGGTGCAAAAAAACATTCATCACTTCGGGGGAGATCGGAAGAATGTAACCATCTTTGGACAAAGTGCTGGAGCGATATCGGTCGCTCTTCATTTAACTTCCAAAAAATCGCAAGGTGAGTATTTCATCACTTCCCACAATAGAAAATCAAAATAGTTCATTGATGTTTTTATGGAAAAAAGAAGTTTAGTTCACATGAACCAAAAACCGCTGGGGCCAATTAGTATTCAACAAAACCGAGAGTGTTTATAGACAGTGAATAGAACCAGATAATAAACTTTTTTCTACGACCACTATCGGAAGTTACTTAGTCTATAGTGGTGAGAAACTGTAGGAGACTATTAATAGGCTGGCAACAGACAACATACTGTCTCTAATATTGGAGCGAGGGTCATCAGGGGATTGGAGGTGAGGAATTGGCGAACCAGTTAGCTTGAGAAGGCTCTAAAGGACACTGGAATCACAAAAAATCGCATGGGAGAGAGCTGGTTAGATAAAGAAAAACAATTTAAATGGAGGAGACAGGAGGTCAACTTCATACAGAGAGTTTACTGAGCAGGGTAGACCAGGAACTCTCAACCAGGCTATTGGAGCTGTGTAAGAGACATTTGAAGCAAGATACCTGGTCACTTCATTCTAAGGAAACATCAACAAAATAAAGGAAACCTTTGAAATATTTCAGGGAATCTTATTTGTTTTATTCGGTTCATTTGAAGTTGTAAGAAAATGAAGATTATGCCATTTGAATGTCCTCGCTTAATAATCACTTTACCTATATTCTGATCTTGGGAGGTCTTAGCATATAAATTCAACGATTCGCGTTACTGTTTGAAGAAAATGTACATATCACTTCAAAGAAACTCCAAATTATATTGGAAAAAATCCCACTGTATCCTAATAATTTGAATCGAGAAATTTCTTGAATACCTCAACTATCAAATAAACTCGATTTTTTCAATTACCTCAATGGAAAGACACCGACAATAGCGGTAGAACCACTGGGCCTTTTATAGTTGTAATGCACGCTTCCAGGGAACAAGCCGTACTCCAGGGCATGCAGAAGGCCATTCATAGATCACACACATCATCACTTACTTCCAAAAAGCCTTTATACTGGAAATATGTAACTACTAGGATTAATAAGACCTCCACTTTATAGGGTTATTCAAAGGAGCAATAATGAACAGTGGAGTTTCCATATCTTCATTGGCTTTAACAAGAAATGCGCTTCAAACAGCATACACTATCGGAAGTTCGCCAACTTCCACGCAACTATTGGTGCAACGATTGAAGTCAATGGATTACAAGGATCTTCAAATGGAATCCAATTTAGTTGTGATGGTAATTATAGTTTCACATTTCATTCAATTGTTAAGCGAGAAAATCAAACCACTCCCTACCAATTAATTTTTCTTTTTCTACCTTCATTGGCTTCAATATTTTCTACGATTTGAAGCTTAGGATAGTTTAAATTTGATAATGCACTGAATCTAGATTACATTTTACATCATGTTTAATTAATGTTGCCAATCACTATCGATAATGAACCCTTTTTACTTCTGTGCATGTATTAATATGTCAACCTCATTAGATTCGCGTATCTATTAACCCAATAATGCTTTGTTATCACACCTACTATGGATTTAACAGTTTTTCTTCCTCTGCTTACGAGGTGTACCAAGAATTTTCAAGAATGTTGGCGATTAAAATATCCTGCGAGAACTTCCACACTTCTAAAGATGTCTCTTCCACCTGGACATTGGTCCAATTTGTATCAAATAGTAATTTCTAGCTTCTGGCCATGCAATTCAATCAGAATTTGATTTTCTTATGTTTATTGGAAGCAGCATTCAGATCCACAGAGAGTCATCACTCACTTTTTTGCTTTAAATCACAGTTAAACTCAACTTACTTCAGCTACTTCACAAAACAACATTTTTTGGCAGCATCTTCGATGTTGTAATTCAATGACAATCTCACCCCGTTTCAAATTACCTAGATGAATGTATCATGTGTTCGGATATAATGATTTTTTTACATTTCAGTCAAATCCAGGCTTGTTTGAACTACCTTTTGGACCTGTGATGGAATTACCTCATCCGGATGCATTTTTGACTGAAAAAAGTGACGAACTGTTGGTAAAAGGAAATTTCAACAGAGTTCCAATGCTACTAGGATTTACTTCGAATGAAATGATGATATGGCAAGGTGTCAAAATTCCCATAAAAAAAGATGGAAATATAACATTGATACCGTGTGAGTCAATAAATTCATTTTATATACAGGGTGTTTCATTGGGAAAGGGCCCAACTTTAACTGTAGATGGGGATCACTTTGGTGCTTCCAAAACCCTATATATAATGTGTCTTCTGCACTTTATAGCCGAGATACAGGGTGTTTTATACATTTATCCTATTTCTTCCGAACCTCATAACTTCCGAGTTACCCTGTATATTATTTTGAAATTTGGTACACGTAATAACCATTACCTAGAAACTCCATCAAAAGCATCAACATAAAGATAATGCAGGTCCGGCTTAACAAAAATTTCAAAACTCGTCTTTCCTAAAAATGGTATCGGAGAGGTTTTTTTTCAATTTTTTAGCTTGAAATAAAATCTATTCAAGGAATCTAGTTAAGCATCCTAGAAATTCAATTAAGTGTGTATGTTTACGAGTACAGACCACTAAACAATGTGATTACAGGGCCGTACTTGGGAGATACTTATTCAATAAGTTTTGAATATTTCGAACATCCTGTATAAGGATATGTATTCGGAAACTATGCACTTCTACATTTAGAATAACAAGAGTAAAATACGAGAAATAAATTTATACTTCAAAAAATGGAGAGATTTTTATTAATTTTATTAATTGACCTGAAAAAAAAACAAGAAATTCTAACAGCATTGTCCAACCGGAGCAAATCTATCCCACAAAAATTGCTAAAAATGACCTCCATTCTGCTCTATGCACTTTCTAAAATATCTAAAATCAAAAGTAACTGCTACCGAGATCAACAGCAGAAAAGAACTTTTTCGAAGAATTGAGAATGCCTGCGGGGAAATCAGAAATAATCCAGATTGGAACAGAAGGTCCGTTCGCAATATTACAAAAAGAACAAGAAAGTGCATAGAGCAGAATAGAGGTCATTTTGAGCAATTTTGTATGTTAGACTTGCTTCGTTTGGACAATGTTGTTAGAATGTCTTGCTTTCTTTTCATGTCAATTGATAAAATTAATAAAAATCTCTCTGATTTTTGAAGCATAAATTTTATTTATTTTATTTCTCGTATTTTACTCTTGTTATTCTAAATGTAGAAGTGCATAGTTTCCAAATACATATCCTTATACAGGGTGTTCGAAATATTCAAAACTTATTGAATAAGTATGTCCCAAGTACGGCCCTGTAATCACATTTTTCAGTGGTCTGTACTCGTAAGCATACAAACTCAATTGAATTTTTAGAATGCTTCTCTAGATGCATTAAATAGATTTCATTTCAAGCTAGAAAATAAAAAAAAACCTCTCCGATACCATTGTTAACCACCAAAACGAGCATAAATTATAACTTTGACGGTAAATTTTTGGTAGTAAAATTGTCTGCGGAAAAATAAAAAGGAAATAAGTAGATTCTATTTTTTATACTCTTTTCAATTGTGAAGAGCAATTTCAAAAAAATCTATATACAGGTTGTTGTTTTTAGGAAAGACGAGTTTTTAAATTTTTTGTTGAGCCGGACCTGCATTATCTTTATGTTGATGCTTTTGATGGAGTTTCTAGGTAATGGTTATTACGTGTACCAAATTTCGAAATAATATACAGGGCAACTCAGAAGTTATGAGGTTCGAAAGAAATAGGATAATTTTATAAAACACCCTGTATCTCGGTTATAAAGTGCAGAAGAAACATTAAATACTAGTTTTTGGAAGCACCAAAGTGATCCTCATCTACAGTTAAAGTAAGGCCCTTTCCCAATGAAACACCCTACAATAGCCGCCATCTACACAAGATGTCATCCAACAAAGAATAGAATCATTATCATCCATGCTCATCAGGATAAGTAGTTTATAATGTTTATTGAAACCTTGAGAGGAAATCTACCCCCATAATGCATATGCATTGAAACTTACAATGGGCTGTACAACGTCAACAAAAAGAGATATCAAAAAAATTCCAAAACACTTCCTAGGGTAGAGAGAGGGAGAGGGAGGGGAGAGAGTGGGAGCTGAAATGACATAACGAAGAAGGCACCGCCATCAACCCCTAATACCCCACCCACTCCACCTACAAAAATTTGAACAGCAGCCCACTACTTGTGGTATACTTTGGCAAATTTATCTGAAACCATGAAAGAAATGCAGTCCAAAACATTCGACATTGCCACGTTTAACTATGAAAAAGTTGAAGTACTGATTATGTAGTGATAATAATTATAAATGGGTCTTTTTATTATCAACAATATTAAAAATATGATTGAACGTTAATTTTATAATGTGCTTGTTTCCTTTGATTTATTCTATTAACATTATTTTCCAATTCATGAATATTAAAAGAGAACACTTTTCCAAATTTGTTATGGGCTTCTCAAAGCTCTGGCAACGTTGTGCGAAAACCATAATGACCACACCCTCCGGTTACATAATTGGTGATTTTTATCGACCAGCTGATTTCTTATTGGCAAGCGCGTGCGTATGTTCTTCCCTCTCACTTCGTCAATTGACTGATATTGATTTATCCAGTGGCGTTTCTATTGTCAGTTACCTTTGTAATTTCATTTTTTACTTGGTAAAATAGGTACAGTACGCCATTTGTACGTTTGACAGATATACGCCATGTTTTTCCTCGCCTCTTACCGACGCCGCGTAGCTCCAGATAAACTTGCCAAACTATACGTTATTGGAAGCCCCGTAGAAAACCGTAGGAACAGTGTTGAGTGTGGTACTTGAAAGATTCTAATTAGTTCAGTGAATGTTCAAAATGGTTTCCATTGTTTTGTAAGCAATGGTACAACCTATTTTCAAACTCCTTACTAACGATAGCAAATGTAAATCGTCAATTGAGGTTGGTTGAGTTTTATAATCACCGACCTGAAAAATTCTAGGACCCAGTAAAATTCTAGGACCCAGTGACACCTACGGCCTAACGACTTCGACAATTGCGGAACTAGCCAAACGTTACACCCATGCTCAATCCCTTAAGAGATGGGATGGAATCAAAGGATGCAGTTTTGCCAGGATCACCCTGGGCGACCCTCGGAAGCTGGCGCCGAAGAAATATTTGGCGATGACCAGGAAAAACCTACGTTTAACAGTAGGATTTCTGACTGGTCACTGTCAACTAAGTAAACATCTCCATACTATGGGGCTAGTGGACACACCTCTATGCAGGAAGATGAAACTGTCAGGCATGTCTTATGCGAGTGTCCGGAGTTATCGTCAATAAGAGAGTGTGTGTTCGGTGAGTCTTGGCCTACACCTGCCGATATAAAGGAGATGTCTCCCAGTGACCTGTCCACCTTCCTGAGAAGGACAGGATGGACAATGACCTAGGAGGACAACTCCTCGGGAGGATGTACAATGGGTCACATGTGGCCTAAGTGCTGTGAGACTACACACTCACCCTCCCTACTCTACAGATACAGATACAGATCACCGACCTGAGGTGAACCCACAGAAAAAAATCAGATGGTGGTATGTCTGGTGACCTACGTGGCCACCTAATGTGTCCTCTTTTTCCAATCCATCTATTTGGATAATTATTGCCCAACCAATCCCTAACTGCTACTAGATAATGGGAAGGTGCTTCGTCCTGCTGGAAGTGCAACAAGTTTCTATCTAGAGCTGTATTGCCATCGCCATCCTATTGGTTCCTCATTTCATAAAAAAATTAAGGGCTAAATAGTGTTTCCTAGCATATCAAGGTACATTTCACTGCTCAAGTTTCCCGGCATAAACAAGGGATCAATCACAGAATCTTCTAATAACCCTGCTCAAACATTTAGTTACTCGGGATAGTCCTGTAGTTGCAAAGACGTGACGAGTTGGAAAAAGTCTTAAATTTGTTAAATAAAATGTTCTGCTTCATTGTTTGCCATTTAAATTTATATAGGTGGAGTAGATGGGATAGATGGGGTAGATGGTTCTCTCTCAAATAATTCCGTTTTCCCTTCCTACTCTAGAAACAGTTTTAAATTTTTTTTGATATCTCTTCTCGTTGACGTTGTACAGCCCATTGCAATTTTCAAAATTGACAACAGAGCCACTGCAGTCTATGGCCGGGTTTTAGCTAGATTAATAATAACAATAATAGTTAAGCAACAAAAATACAAAGGATGTTCGCATCAAGAAAAAAGATAACATTGATCAGTTATTACTAGAATAAATTGTGTCGGTGTTTAATTATACCAAAATTATAATAAAAGAGAGCGTGAACAATGTTTTTATAGGAAGTATTGTTTTAAAAATGCAAGCAATTGAGTGGAATGAGTAGATTGTATAGGTATCCAATTTACATATAGTGACATTATTTTATTTTGGGTGTAGCAAATACATTTTCAACATGGTCATACACACCAAAATGACACTTCATATTGATTTTAAATAAACAATGCCGCACTATTGAATTGCTTTTTCAACATGAATAACAATATAGGAAGAATTTTCCATGATTTTGAATATATATAAAGGAACCTTCACAAAAATATTTTCATTCTCATTAAATAACAATATAGGTCCGTCGAATCTTTTCTCTTTTAGTATTAATAATACACATAGATTCGAAAGTTTTGCATCACCTCCTTCGGATGCGAAGGAATTTTTTTGCGGTAACAATTTTTTGTTGGCTTGTTTATCAATGTTTACCATTTCAATATGTTCCATATTTTTTGCAATATACAGATATTTACAGTTTTTTTTGTGAGATAACATTTTTAGTGCGATCATTTTAACATTCAAGGCATTTGATTTTTACGATTTTAAGTGCAAACATGAATCGTCAAGTCATAAGTGAGATTGACCGTGCAAGAATAGTGGCTTCAGTTGAAGAAGGTCATTCTCAAATGTTCGTGGCAAATAGAGTTGGCGTTTGGCGAAGTGATGTGTCTCGTGTATGGAACCGGTATCTCCAGACCAATTCTCTTCGTGATAGACCTAGAAGCGGTAGAAGGCGTGTTACTAATCAGCGGCAAAACCGCTATATCCACTTAACTATCCGAAGAAACCCGACCATGGCAATACCAGCACTCCAAAGAGATATGAGACATGCTTTGGGAGTTCAAGTATCGATCTTGACATTACGAAGACGAATACTTGCGATAGGTTAGAGGTGTCGCCGACCAATAAGAGTGCCCAGACTTCAACCTGAGCACAGAGCTCGCCGACTACAGTGGGCTCAAGAACACGCGGCCTTGCCTGAAGAATTTTGGAATTCGGTGTTTTTTTCCGACGAGACAAGGATTTGTTTGGTACAAGATAGCCATCGAATACGTGTGTGGCGAGATCCAACGAGAGTTGCTCAGCTTGCCCATGTTCGCCCCGTGCTGCTCTTCAGAGGAGGAAGTGCTATGTTTTGGGCTGGTATCATGTTAAATGATCGCACAGAATTAATTCATGTGGAGGGAACGATGACTGGTGAAAGGTATCTCAGAGAGATTCTACATCCTCACGTGAGACTATGGCGCGCAGCTGTTGGCAATTCCTTCGTTTCTATGGACGATAACGCCCTACCTCATCGGACCAGAGCTGTAAATGAGAATCTTGAAACTGAAGGGATCAATCGTTTGAACTGACCTGCCCTATCTCCTGACATGAATTCCATAGAACATGCTTGGGACATGCTTGCCAGGGCAGTGGCAGCACGCAGATTTCCACCAGGAGTGTACAAGAGCTTGTTCATGCGGCCCAAGAAGAATGGCGAAATATTCCTCAACAGAATATCAATAATTTGGTAAACAGCATGGGCAGGCGACTTCAAGCTTGCATAAATTCTAGAGGTGAAAATACTCTTTATTAAAAGTTCTCATGCAGGTTCTCACTTAACCTTTTCTTTAAAAAGAATCAATTTGTATTCAATTTTTGAATTTCTAAGAATACTTTTTATGTTTAAAGCAAGTTTATTATTGGATAATAAAATTTTTTGACAAATATACACGTTTTTTTATTGAAACTAATTATTTGATTGATCTCTGATCCATTTATAATGAGCACATTTTTTTTTTTCGGAGATTTAGGGTGATGCAAAACTTTTGAATCTATGTGTAATAATCGAAATACATTTTACTCGTTTTTACTTTTACGTATTTGCAGTGGATAGTACTAGAAAAATATATGAATTAATGTTTTTATTTTCAGTGCTGTCAGCACTGCATAGTCAGTCAGGACCGGTCTATGATATGAATCCCAGTCTGCTTGTGCCTAAATCCATTCGTTCTGAGAAAAATCTAACCGAAGCTGGATACAAAATAAAATTAGAATTTTGGGGGAGTGGGACTATTACTGCCTCCGTAGAGAACCTCATTCAGGTACCTAATAATTTATTTTTTCCAGTGAAACCAATAGGCGTTTATGAGTTTTGAATAAATGTTAAATAAATCTGTCGATCTTGCCACATCCTAAGTTTTACTTTTTGCAAACTGCTCCAAGTACGAGTTGCTAAAATTCAGAACTCACTTAAAGCAAGACATTTTAACTGGCAGCAGTAGGATCGACCCTAAACAGAGTTGCTCAAATGAAAGAAGCATATACTTACGTCCAAAAGAAACAGGAAACTGCATTGCGTAGAAATTGAGGTTATATAAATCAACACAAAATGATTCATAGTTTGTGGATGATGCCAAATATGATTAATTTCATTGAGCTACACCAAAATGCATCGAGTAGTGAGTGAGGTATAAATAAGAACCTATCCAGGAACCTTGGTGTACAACTCCGATTCCCCCCAAACTTTTTTCTCTAGTTTCATGGACGGACAAAATAACTTCTGTCATGGACCTTGTGTGTGTGAGAGAGAGATGGTCTCGGACGGTGTCCATTAACCACAGGGAGTATAAAATGTCATGGACCTTATTGTGGTCATTTTGGTAAGTGGTGGTTGGCAGCCAGCATGTAGACTCCAATCCACTCTAGGATGATAAATGACCTAATTTTGAGTCTCTTCGCTTAGAGAATAGATATTGAGATTCGGTTTTTCCATCATTATTTTTTCAAATGCCCTCCTTCTGCACATTTATTGAATTCCCTTCCAAACCATACTAAGTTAATCAAAATCCAAGAAACGGGACAAAATTTATGACAGTTCTATCAAGTCAGTTTCATCATTCACTACCAGCTATTCTACAAGATAGATGAAATAGTACTGGAGCAAACTTACGTACGTGGAATTATTGAGGTACATTTAAAATGAAAAACTGATGTTTTATTATATTATTGAACTTTGTCTTCTAGCGGAGGAGTAGAAAACTAAATGTATAATAATTCCAAGCAGTTTCCCGTACTGTACGATTGTGAGAAGTCACATATAAGTTACAGAAACTGTAAGATATAGTAAGTTGCTTGTAACTATTACAGATTTTTGCTTACAGACCTTACATACAGTGCTTTTCAGATAAAAGTATCCACCTTTAATATTTTTTGTAATACTGGTATTTAGAAAAAATCCAAAAACACGTCAATTTATGTTGGAAGGGGCAAGCATTATGGCTTATTTAAACTTACTGGAAAAGCCACCCCCTCACCCCTAGCAGCATCCCCTTTATTTTTTTAAATTACTTTTCATATTTTTTATGTAAAATTTGGATACTCCTCTTTGAGCTGATTCCAAAAATGTATAATACTTGTAGGTTAAAGTGGTTAGTTTATGAGATAAACAATTTTTCTTTTAAGAGCACAAATTTTATTTATTTTTAACTTTCACCTTATTTGCCTGTACTAAAATGGATTGTACAACAGTTCAAAATCTTTAATCTTTTTAACTGTGCCATTTATTCTACTTAAAAAATCCAAGAAACAAAAAACTTTTTATTGAAGTTTGACATTGTCAACTAGAATTTGTAGTCACTATTGATAGTGTAATTTGATACTTTATTTATTTTGTCTCTCTGAAATGGTTTACTCTTTGCAAGAAATAATTGAAATTGTAGGTTTATACTACCAAAATAATAATTGTGCAAGAGCTGCTGCTAGAATATTTAAAAAATTACATGACGGAAGACATGCAACTCATAAGTATGTAATTCAACTGATGGAGAAATTTACCACAACAGGGTCTGTTTGCAATAAAGTGCATAAGCGAGAGGGACTCGTAAATAACGAAGCAATCCAAGTGGCAATTTTAGGGCAAGTCAGCTTAGAGGCTCAACAACCCCAATCGTTGTCAACAATAAGTAGTTTCATCTTCTACAGTTTTCCGAGTTCTACATAAATTCAAGTACCACCCATACAAAGCTAAGCTGGTGCACGAGTTGAATGAAGATGATTTTGATCGTCGTCTAGAGTTTTGCGAATCAATGACGCAAATTATCAATAACAATCCACAATTGTTAAACAATATTTGCTTTTCTGATGAATGCTCATTTTCATTAAATGGCTTAGTAAGTAGGCATAATTGTAGATATTGGGCTGAAAGTGATCCACATATTATGCGTGAATTTCATACACAACATCCCCAAAAGTTGAACGTTTGGTCGGGTATCCTAGGTGACCACATTGTCGGACCTTTCTTCATCAACGGAAATTCAAATGGTGAATCATATCTTGAGTTACTCAGGGAAGGGGTTGACCCACGTATTACAACAATAATAGAAAATGATGAAAACCTTTTCGAAGATTTACTGGTATTTCAACAAGACGGAGCTCCCCCACACTATGCTATGCCTGTCCGACAATTTTTAAACGAAACATTCCCCGCTCGTTGGATAGGTAGAAGGGGGCAGATGATGGAGTGGCCACCTAGGTCACCGGATTTAACACCCCTAGACTTCTTTTTATGGGGGTATTTAAAAACAAAAGTTTATGCTACCCAACCAAAATCTCTGGATGATTTACGAGAGAGGATAGAAAATGAATGTCGACAATTAAATCCAGCCGTATTAAGCAATGTCAGAGAGGCATTTCAAAATAGATTATACCATTGTATGGAAGTGATTGGTACTCATTTTCAACACTTATTGTAACTTCATAATAAATAGCACAGTTGTTAAAAAGATTAAAGAGTTTGAACTCTTGTACAACCCATTTTAGTACAGGCAAATAAGGTGAAAGTAAAAAATAAGTAAAATTTGTGCTCTTAAAAGAAAAATTCTTTATCTCATAAACTAACCACTTTAACCCACAAGTATTATACATTTTTGAAATCAGCTCAAAGAGAAGTATCCAAATTTTACATAAAAAATATGAAGAGTAATTAAAAAAAATAAAGGGGATGCTGCTAGGGGTGAGGGGGTGGCTTTTCCAGTAAGTTTAAATAAGCCATAATGCTTGCCCCTTCCAACATAAATTGACGTGTTTTTGGATTTTTTCTAAATACCAGTATTACAAAAGTTGTTAAAGGTGGATACTTTTATCTGAAAAGCACTGTATATGCTCAGAATCGACCCATTAGATACAGCGAGTTACAGAACCTGAAGAATAAGGTATAATAGTTATCATTGATTCTACTCACTTTTATCCAGACATCCAGAGTATTCATATTAAGTATGGCTTACCTGGAAAAAAAAACAAATATTTGTTGAATAGGTACAGTTGATATTCAAAAAAAATACACCAAAAATAATAATAAAAAAACATTGCACGTGAAGTATCATCAACGTGATAGAGTTGGGACTTCTCAAGCAATACACGATCTCGTGGTACTGACAATCTTTGATTAATTGATATTAAATGATAATTCATAATAAAATATAATATATTCGGCATTTTAGAAATTTACCTTGATAAAATCAAGAATTTAACATATTTTCAACTGAAAAAATTGACCATAAGATAACAACAAAAACTGTTGCACTAACAAACATAACCAGAAAAATATCTTCTCCTC
>CAJUYH010005581.1:0-22767 GCA_910591685.1 Galerucella tenella | reverse complement strand
TTTTTTTTTTTTTTTTTTTTTTTTGGCCCATTGACAAGTGGAAAAAGATTGGGGCCCTAGAGAGTGGGGCCCCACACTGGTGACGCCGCCGCAAGGCGGCCCACAAGTTGTAGGTAAGTGAAGTAAAAAGAAAAAAAAAAGGAATTTAACGCAAAACAAATATTTTCATAATTGCATGAAATTTTTTCCACTAATTTTTATTAGCACACAGTCCACATAATTAATAATATGCGAACATTCAATATGTACATTATTTAATGAACAAAATTTGCAATTAAATTATGTACATTGAAAATTCGCATTATCCTCCAGTACCTCAAATTTATTCCATGAATTTATTTCCTTGTATTATTGTACTCGTTGTTCATTTTTATTATTGTTATTTTCATTATGGTATTTTTATGTTGTGCAATTGATCGTTTAAAAATCCATTTATGCAATTGCATTTAAAAATTTGTAAAAATGACCACCCATTCCATTTACTATCTCCCATATATATATAAATATAAATCCTTCAGATTTTGCAACTGATGGCACAATGGCTGTTTGCATCTGCATGCTACGCTTTTAAATATATATATATACGTATTTATACACTGTGTAATAGACGAGAAATTCAATTCGGTTTGGGGTGAAATCCAATTTGCACTGAATCATCAATACAAGAGTTTTCACCGATTACATGCGTATTCACGCTACTCATTCCAAATAGTAAAACTCTCCCTTCTTCCCTTACACTACTCATCCGCTTTCAATCCTACATATAATTCACTTGCCAAGGGAAAAATTCCCCCCGTCTGCACTGCCACCCATCAACCATTTTGCTCCTTCTCCCTTGTTCACGTCTCGTTGTATATCAACTATTAAAAAAAATTTAATAGTTGATATTGACGAGGGTCATAACATTGAACCAAGTGTACTTAATTTTATTTTTATGGGATTTACCGCTATTTATTGTTCTTTCTTTTTTATCATCGTACATATAAGTGCAAGAGGAGAATGGTGGTGGTGGTGGTGGTGTTTCATTTCTTCACAGTTTTTTTTTTTTTTTTTTCAATTTTCGTTCACGTTAGACAATTAAAATGTCGTTATACCTCGGTGCACTTTTCTTCCTGCTTCGTTGGATATCTATAACCTCATAGTCGTGTTTTATAACCATGACAATGTCAATCTAAAGTTAATGGGAATCGGTTGAAGAATGGCCACAAGCAGCCGAGTGGAGAGTAAGAACGAAAAAAAAAAGAGATCTATAACAAAAGGTGGTGGATGAAGATATATACGTCTGACATGACACTGACCTTTTTTACTTGGACATAAAAATGTAAAGCTAAATATTCAATTATCATTGTATTGGCGAAGAATTTAATTATTGATGGTGAATTATTAATATCATCACGTTGAAATGTATTATTCCAACGTCAATAATCGATTATTGGTTTTTACTTTGAAGATTCATTGACGTTATAGACACATTGATTCAAATTTATGTCCACAATAAAGGAGTAGTTTGAGAAAGACTAAACTTATATTGGACGAAAAAAAAAAAAAAAGGAAGAACAGTGATGATAAGAGTGCGATAGCGATATATAGATAAATACAGAGTGAAGCAAAAACTGCCACCAATTGGTAATGAAGAGCGTTCACTTTATCTACAAGTGAAAATACTTTTAAGTAGATAAGCTCTGAAGAAAAAGTAATTTGATACCACGATTTTTGATATGTCTTGGCGTTTGCCATAGTTTACCCCGTCATTTCCGCACGAGCTTTTTTTTCAACATTGAAGAAATCATTCTTACCAACTAACTGTTTACAATTACAAGAAATCGGAAAAATAATAGAACTCAACTAAAAAATTAATTCAAGCATAAAAATCAATTCACAGTTACATTATAAATAAGATTGAATTGATAAATAAAATTACAATGAAATATTAGTTTACCAAAAAATTACTTTCAACATTGAATGTTTCATTGTCAATGAATAAATTTATAGTGGTTAAATTGCAAAAAGTAGAAGAAAAAAAAAAAAAAACAAACAAAACAACTGAAACTTGGTTAAATAAACGACTGAATAGTCTTTTTATTTGTAGACATATAGAAAAAAATGTGAGCAGTATTTTAACGATGGCATCCATGAATATGAGGTGAATGAGTGGGGGCTGGTTTGAATAGTATGAGTGTGAATGTGTGTGTGTGTCTGTAGCAAGCTTTAAAATAAGTCGCTGGAGGATGGAAAAAGCTCGTTGGCTAAGTATAGACAATAAGTTTAGCTAGATATATACACTGTATAGCTGCGCTGGTAGCTATTTGGATCATCAGTATATCCGGTCCGTCATTGCACACACATACACCAGCTGTGTTCATTATATTGATTCTTTCTCCATAAAACTTTTTCTATCTATTTCAATATAATCCATTATACATTCGCCATTTACAGTTTAACAAATACGTGTTCAGTTGCATTTATTATTTTGCCAGTGGCTCCATTACACATGTATATACATGTGTCTATGGATTAATAAAAAAATAAAAAAATAAAAAAATAACAAAATAAAACACAGTAAAAAGAGTCAGCGAGTGTGAAGCTAACGAGAGATTTTCAATTGTCATATAGTGAAATCACAGAAAAGCACGTATGTAATTCTCTCTCTCTCTCTCTCTCTCTCTCTCTCACCCTCTATTTTTTGTCTTTCATATCTTGTGTTATATATTTTACGTATGCAAAAAAAAATATATATATAAATAGAAAAGTTTGCACTTGATACTTGAATCACCGCTCGCGCAATTCCTCGACTAATCTCTTCATTTGATTGTTCTCTTTACCCTCTATTCTCATCCACTGCGCGCAATAATTTTTTCCATTGTCACACATTTTCTCATTGTGTTTACCACGCATATAGATGACGAACAAAGAAAATTGCTGAATCATTGCTTTGTGATATGGTTGATGACTGGTCGCGCGCATGAATTATTTTTTTTTGTTCATATTTACGCGCGAGTGTGTGCGTTTATTTCTATCCTCATCTGTTAAAAATGTGAGAGTGTTATATACACACGGATAATTCTCAATATACAATATATAAACTCGAATAATAGAATGTAATAAAATCAAATATGGATTGCCTCTCAAAATATTGCCATCCGGCAAAAATCAAAATTTTTCAATATAAATGTATTTATATTGGGGCTTTTCAAATAAAGAGAGATGAAGATACGAAAGAAAAAAATATTAAAAAAAAAAAAACAGTATCTGAAACGAGTTCCCTCTCAATCTCTTGAATTTTCTTCAATGTATTCCTGGCTTGAAGACGTCAGCGTTATTTCCAAGGTCACGCTTTGTAAGCAGGAATGACGCGTGAGATGAGCTTGCGGCAACAACTAAGATAATCTTTCCTACGCTCTTATATATATATATATATATATATATATGAATAAAGTAAAACTGACAAATAAAATGATGATAAATCATAATATATCTCGACGAAATAAATTCTATTTGATGTAGAAGAATCCAATGATAAAATGCTACGCGATTCTTTTCATCTTAATCATACAAAGGCGACAATGAAAAAAGAAAGAAAAAAAAAAAAGGAAAGTTGAAAATAAGTGTCTGTATATCATATTTGCATCTCTATATTCATGATAAAGAACTCGAGATTTGTGTCTTAAGTGGAAATGAGAGAGTGTACAATACAAAGAAATAAATCCTCAACAACATCACATTCCCTTTTGGTTTCATAGCATAGTCACAATCAACCTTGACATCAACAAGTTGTTTGTCTCTAAGTAACAAAGACCACCCTAAAATCCTGAGTCTTTATCAAACAAACGCTGCCACCTTTTTCACACCTCTCCACATCCAATCCATCCACTGTGCTTTTGTGTTGCACGAAGGCACTTGTAGAATCCACTCATTCACAATATTTGTAACACCTCAATGCTATCCACGACACCGCCAAATCTTTCAATTAATTAATTGAATATTATTTTAATAATAATATTAATTATAAAATTTTTTCTTCTCCATTTGATTTTAGGGAGCATGGAGCAGTTTGAGCAACTGCTTACGTGCGCAATATGCCTCGATCGTTATAGAAATCCAAAGCTATTGCCATGTCAACACAGCTTTTGTATGGAACCGTGTATGGACGGACTGGTCGATTACGTTCGTCGACAAGTTAAATGTCCAGAATGTCGTGCGGAACACCGTATACCCTATCAGGTTTGCTTATTATTTCAATTTCTACTTTAATAATTATATATGTACATATATAAGCAGCTCAGCTATTTATTTTTGTGGTTTATTTATTTATTTTATTTTTTTTTCTTCTCATCTCGTTTCTATAGGGTGTGCAGGCATTCCCAACGAACGTTACTCTCCAACGTTTTCTCGAGTTGCATATCGAAATAACTGGAGAATTGCCGGATCCAACGAGTGGTCAGACAATGGAACGTTGCGGTGTGTGTTCAGAGAAAAGTTACTGTTCACTCTGCGTTCATTGCGATAAGAAATGTTGTCCCGAGTGCAAGGATGCACATATGGATATACTGAGGCGTGAAATAACACGAATAAATTCACAGGTAAATTATCGCTCTCTCTCTCTCTCTCTCTCACTCTTCCTCTATAATAATTTAATATTCATTTTCTATTTGTTCGGTTTGCTGATTCATCGTTGTTGAATAGAATATATTTGTCAATTTTTTTTCTTTTTTTTTTTTTCAAACGTAAAGTCGAGACACAGTTCGAACGATTGGTGGTGAATGAGTAAAAGACAATTAGTGAATAAAGTTGGAGAAGAAGAAATGGTGAGATGTACGTGTAGGTCCAATTAGTTATTGAATTAAATAATTGGACGGGAAACGCGTGAGAAAAATATAGTTGCAGTAGTGGAGAAAACCGATGTTCAAGTGGATGATAAGGAAAATTATTACCTCAGGTCGTTGGACGTGTTCTATAAATTGGCTTGATTACATTGCCAGTTGATTAGTAATGACAGACTACGTAGACATTTTTTTTTCAAGCACTTGTGGTCATTCCCACGCCCAATATTCTCGTTTTATTCCACACAAGTTGAGTGGAGTGACCGACTTTGTTAGCATTTTGTACCGTATTTCCCCACCTATGAGTCGAATTGTTGTTCGTTACACCTAAATTAATGTAATAGAAATAATTAACCATTGATCAATAGTCAATTGTAAAATATTAATATGCCAATAATTATTTTACCATGAAAATATTTAGAATTCAGTCAATTCTGTGAGTCGATGGCGAATGTTTGACGTGACGATAATCAATTTAATTGAATAATTTCTTTGATAAATATGTCATATGGTGAACTATAGAATAATAAATATAAATTAATTTGTCGCGTATTGAATAGAAAGGTAACACAATAAAGCTCGTACAATTAAATATATGTATTTACTTTGTCATAATTTGAATAGAAAAAAAAAACATTTCAATGGCTAGATAAAAATTGATAATTTAGGTTGGGAGTGATATGAAAATCAAAATTTTTTTCATGACAATCGACGATCGATTGAAACAATAGAAATGATAATTATTTGTTGCAATTATACAAACGCAAAGAAGAAAAATGTATTACTATTAATTGTAGATTAGAAGAGGTTTACATCGGCTACAAGATGCTCTGGCACTCGTTGAAAAAAATACCCTTGGCTTACAAACAAATTGTGCGTCAGTTGCCGAAGAGGTTGATGAGATCTATCGACGACTAAGCAAAGCCCTGAAGGATCGTACTGAACACCTGCGAAATGAGATTGAACGTTATTCGGGAACGGAACTTCGTAGCTTGGTACAACTAAAAGAAAATTTGGAATTGGAAATTGCAAACATTCAGAGCAACTGTGACCTAGCTGATGCTCACATCAATGAGAATGTACCGTGGGACGATGCAGAATTACTCGATACCAAGGAATTGTTTCTTCGCACTGTCGAATTCATCAGGTATAAATAAATCAAGGTTAATTCAATTAAAGTGAAACTATAATAAATACAATAAAATAAATATTTATAACCGTGATAAATAGATATATACAATTAATAAATTCATTAATTATAAGTTTTAAATTACCAATACATAAATTTTCGTTGTATCATTGATACAATTTCATGATTAAATTTCAGAAACTTTGAATATGAAGCAGGCGACTATGGTAGACGTGTGCGTTTCGTCATGGCACACGATCCCAATCAGTTGGTACTTCATGTAGCTGGGTATGGCGAGCTAAACATTAAACCGGAGACGGGAAGTGGCGGGCACTTAGGTACCACTGGAGGATTGGCGCCACCTGGGGGTTCACCGGGCTTGATGAGGAGCAAAAGCGATCACCGTTTGGCATCACAGTATCGACAACAAGAGGAGGAGCGTTTAACTAGAAATCGATATGTTCCCGATTACGAGTAATTGCCAAAACTGCTTTCATAGTTCGAATCTCATTAATCAAACAGCCGGAAGATCATTAATCGTGGATGTGCGATGGGCATGTGAATTCTAAACAACACACATGCTTTCAAGTGGTTGAACACGCGCGCATATACACACTCACCATACTGTCACGATTATCGGAAATGCTTCAAGTCTGTTAAAATTTACCAATTGGGCTGTGGATAAAATGAGCATGAACAAAAAAACAACATGATAAAAACGAAAAAAAAAAAAAATAGATAGGATCGAGCGAGACAGAGAAAGTGAGCGGTGAGAGAGAGAGAGGAAGTGGGAGTGGAAATAATAATGGATAAAATGAGTATGATGTTCTCTTGCATTCACGTCCCTTCTATGAATTTTGAAAAACGAAGCACGTTCGAAACGTGTAGTGGTCTGTAAAAAGAATTCGATCGTCATTGCAGATTATTCTGGCCTACAGCCAAACGCTAACTCCATCTTTTTGTCTCTCTTTCTCTGCCTCTCCTCGCCTGTATCGCTTTTTTATATTTTCACAGTGAAATTAGTTTTTTTTTTGTTTGTTCAAATGACCTACATATCTATTGCAACGTTAGTTATAAATGCAAAAATACCATCGTCTTCAGTAGTTTCGATTCATTTCATTTTTAATCATAGTTCATGTATTTTCGTAGTTGTTTGGGAAGAAAAGAAAAAAGTGAGGGTTAAAGTTGGTAAGAGTTAATACGCATTAAATTCCAACGATGATAATTCTCGGGAGATATATAAATACTGTGGTGAAAAAAAAGGAAAAAAAAAGTGCAAATTATCAATGCATACTTATGCAAGTGTAATAAAGTACAGTATTTTCATTGAAGTTTTACCGGTAGTTTTCCAACTATTACTAACACACACTCAAAGTTAGATGAGGAATAAAATTAATTATGAATGCTTTTTCTTTGTAGATACGATACAGCGGAATACGAGACACCAAGGAATAAATCGAGATACCGAAGTCGTTTTATGCGTCATCGTGATGGCGACGAATCGGATGGAGATACTCGTTCGTCTGTACGTTTTACATCGTCATCAACAACAGCTGAACAAAGCCCACGTGAACGTGTATTGGACACCGAAGATGCCGCACGTGGACCATTATCAGGAATATTTCGGCTTACGGACTCACCTCGGGTCATGAAGAAGTTGCAGGAGTGCGAACGAGCGGGTAAAAGAAAGAAGGAGGAGCCAGCACCGACATCACAGCCGGCGGCGCCAAAGCCCCAGGTGAATTTCTTCATGAATTTTCCGTTTTCTTTTTGTTTATCCCTAGTTCTTATAGTCTATATATAATTCAACGGTGTAATATACTGGTGGCGTTTTATTGATCCTCTCATGCAATTTACGATCACTTTTTTTTTCGTTCACCTCTCATTTTCCAAATGGTTAATATAATAATTTATTAAACGCGGATTATTTATATTGGATATACTTTTTACGAAGAGTAATATTTTTTTTTAAATAAGAGATATTTATCTTTGTGACAGTGATTATCCATGGCAATTCCATGCGTAAACGACCGAACGGATGTGTGACCTTGTGCCGTCTTAAAAGTCAATCCACGCAGCACGAAAAAAAAAAAATAAAAAAAAAACTAATAGAGAAAAAATAAGTTTATAATGATACGGTTTGAAAGTGATTGAGAGCAAAATGAAACAGCAAAAGATAAATAAATTACAGAGCAAAAAATGTTGACAATTGAGTTGGGCTGAATTATTTTAATTTGATGTGGGGCTTTATACATTTGCTAATTGATCAAATGGCGAAAAAAATAAAAAAATAAAAAGTTATTAAAAAAATAAATAATTTGATATAATTAATGGATAATGCAAATAAATTGAATTTGAAAGCAGTTGCACAGTAGTAATGTAATAAATCAAGCATGAAGCATCGAGTGTTGGCCTCCAATTCACCGAATTAACTGATTGATATAAAGCCAAATAAATGGATTGATAGTTTATTGCGTTCATGTATTGTAGTTCTGCAGCAATTTCGGCAAAAAAATCGTACAAAAAAAATTAATATATAGAATCAATTTAATTTAATCCAATCAAACGATGGGTATATACAATTATTCATGTTTTTATCATTCATCCCTTTATATATACCAGGTGCAAGTGAAAAAAACATCAACTCCAGTATCAAAGCAAGTGAGCGAGGACGATGAAATATCGCGAATTAAAAAACAAAATAAAAATGTGCACGCTCAAGTGGAAAGTGTTGAAGACAGACAACCAATAGCACCGGCAACACCAGTTCACACGACACCAACTCGTGAAACAGAGCGTGATGTCGAAGACCCGCGAAGGACATCAGTTGCTAGGTATATACTTTCATTATACTTAATATTAATTCTCTCCATTGATCAATTAATCCAATTCAATTAATTCCGTATATAGCACATGATAATATAATTTAATGCAATAAACAATGGATATTGTCAGCAGGAGGCTGTCGTCAGACACACGCGCTCCTGGAGTGCGAAGTGCGTCTTCTGATTCGAGTACAGGCTCTGAGAGCTCAACGGGCTCAGGTATACGTAACACTGGGGCGCCATTTAGTGCTGAAGAGATGAAACAGAAGTACCTCTCAAGAGCGCCGCCACCCGCCAGTACCACTACTGCTGTCACTTCCGGCATTACTGTCACCGCCACAGGCGCACGTGATCCATCTAATCTTACACCCACAAGCAGCCCAAGGCCACCATTTCAAAGTCGTTTCTTAGGTAATTTCTTTTCCTTTCTATTAAATAAAATTCCTTCATCTTTTTTTTTTCTTTGTTTCTTTCTTTAATTATAATAAATAATTAAATGTGGATAAATTTGTTTTAGGTAATCGTACAGCGCCTCCAACACCGAGTCCAGTTGCTCGCGAAGAGCCAACAAAGAAAAAAAGTGAGAATGAAGATGTAGATGATGACGAGACAACGAGTTCATCGGAGGAGACGGAAACGGAAAGTGAAGAGGAATCCGATACTGAAACTCATTCAACCCCAGCGACAGTAACGTCAACTGCACAAGAACGCACACGTGAAGCCGCAATGGCACGTACAGATATTGGTCCATTGTTAGCACGTAGCGCTGAAGCTAGACGGGGTAGCAAAGAGGACTCACCCTCCACCAGGTACGTCAATGAAAATAAACCAACATTTTATTAAACCACACGTGAAACTTCCCATCAATATTTTACCTCTATCTTTTATTAAATTCATTTTATTATTAATTATGAGAGAAGAATAATTTTTTATCTGTCCAATAAATAAAATATAGTGAAATGATTTGATATATTTTGATCAATTACATCTTGAATGAAATGTTAAATTAATTAAGTATTGCCATTAATAAATATAAAAGTGGGGAAAAAATTAGTAAAAACAAAATATTTTGATGAATATATTTAGGTATACATCGCCAAGGGGTAGCCCAGCACTTTCTGCATCCTCACCAACATCAACAACGCCGAGCGGTTATACCAGCAGGTTCGTAGCTAATGCTCACGACAAACAAAAGTTGACTACTTCCAATTCCGTTAACACCCTGATGGATAATAATGTGCGTTCTAGGATCGTTATTAATGAAAGTGACAAGGTGTTGCCGACAATTAGTGTCAATAATTGTTGTTCAATGGGCGTGGGAACGTTAGCATCGAACAATCAGCATTCTTTGGATAATAATAATGATGAGAATAATTTTTCAATAAATATAATAATACCGAGTATTGTTATTGACCATGACGCGGACGTAAATAATGAACAAATTTTAATGACAAATGATGATAATAATTTATCAAACGCAATGTTAAATGATAATAATATAATTGATAGTATAGAACAAAATGATTTAACGCGACCAAAAAATGACGATAATAATATTAAATGTGATGACGATAAAATCGATGATTTTCTTGCACGTATTGTTCGTGATTACAATCGGTCTCGCGAGGGTTTTGAAAGGGCAACACGATTCGGATCGGATGGGGAACAGAGAGAGACATCGAGTGACGATTCGGTGTCGGATGAGCTCGAGGCGATGACCATTGAACACAATAACCATGATGGTTTTGTGAACGTGAACGATAAAATTCAGGAAGAGGCGAAGGGGAATGTTACGGCGGTAGACTGTGATGGTAGCAATGAAATACTTGGAAGAACTTTGTCACGAATCGTGGAAGAGAGTAACGAATTAGAAGATGATAAAAGTGTTGCAGAAGATTTAATTTCTTCAAGTGGTATAGAAATGATTCAGCAGGAGCAAGAACAAGACACGGAAAATTTAAGCGAAATATTATCAAGCGTTGTAAAGAGTGCAAGATTAATGGAAAGGGAATATTTCAAGTCACACGATGATGAGAAAAAAAATGATGTCAATGAAAAAGTCAATGAAAAAAAAGACAATATTCTAAAGAGTTCACTGAACGTTGAAAATTTATTTGACGATCAAGGATGGGTCGTAACTGATGAGGATCTGTATAATGAACGTGGAACAGTATCACTGAATACTTCACACACGTCGATGAATAATTTTCATGCCACTGAGAACAACGACAAGACTGATTATTTTAGGAGGGATAAAGACAATGTAAAAATTAATACCCGCCCCAATGATGATGATAATAAAGATGCTAATAGTAATGAAATTCAGACGTCTATAAATAATGATATTGACGATAATACCGACAACAATAATGATATTTTGGATAATGGGTCGAGTTCAAGTTCAGAAGAAGTTGGAAGTTGGGTGGATAATGTAGATGAGCTCGGTGTAATATTGGGTGCTGATGCTCCCCATATGTCAAATGGTGAAATGAATGAGTGTGTAATTAATAATACTGGAAAGGATTTCATTTGCAACATTAGTGATAGTTCATTGAATGTAAATACAAAAGAATCCAAACATGGTAACATATCATCATCGACGTCACCATTATCGAATACAGATAATAATAATGGAACTGCTACGTTCTATTCCAACAATAATTCAAATGATAATGCAACAATTGTTGGTGGTGACAATGGGGAAAATAATAGTGGAAATGGTTGGCTAATGGCGAATGAATCGCAAAACAATCCAGGGATTATTGCAAAGTCCAATAAATTGATAGAGAATATCACAAATTTATTGGAGAATGGTGAAGTTAATGAAATTAACGGTAGAAGTGAGGTGGATGATGGAATGTCTAGTGATGATGATGACAGTTGGAGTATTTTTTGTGAAGCAGATTCAGGTGATAATGCATCGTCGAATGGAAGTTATGAAATTCAAGATGATTTTGGTAGAAATGACGAGTCGATTACAAAGAGCAAACACGAAAATCGAATGCTGATAACGAAGTCTATCAACGAAAACAACAACGAGTCTGACGGGGATCCACCGACAAACATACCAATGCAAATGGTAACGACCGTCGTATGTGTGTCTGTACTGTGTTATGGCGTTTTAACGAATCTGTTCCTATGACTGAACAGTTTTGTCGCGTCAAATATTAACACGCGCACACACACAATTATTCATTGGATCGTAACCACCGTGTGCGACTATCTTTTTTTTATCAGATGTAAAAAGAAAATGAAAAGAGACACGTAATAATGATGAGATGATGAAATAAAATGATATTGAATATATATTATTATATTTTTTTTTATTTTATTTTATTTCATTATGGAGGAATGAAATTGGAATAAAAATGGACATGATGGTCTTCGCCTCGTGCAATCGTTGGACTACAATTAAAATTATTTGGGCATAAAACTCTTGGAGATTATCACTGCATTTTTTCTTATTATTTAATTGAATAATTAATCATTTAAATCTCGATCGAGTCACATTGCATTTTTCTTTTTACACATTATATATATATATATATATATATATATATATGTGATAATTGTACGTGTATGTATATGTCGTATAATACTTGTCTGAACCGCTAACGTTCCTCTATATTTTACAATAATCACTCGAATACTATCGCGTAACTGCTAATTATGCTCAATTATGTAGAGCTTTAATTTTTTTTTGTATGTGGCAGTACAAGAATTTCATTTTTTGTTTCACTCATTAATTTGTTTATATATATTAATATATTATTGTTTGGTAATACGGGGGGAAAAAAAAAGATAATAATGTCTGGCGTCGCTTCCCAAATTTTTTCTCCCACGTCCACTTTTAAATAGAGGAAAAAGTAGATAATCAACAAGAGAAACAAGAAAAAAAAAAATAAGAAAATATGCGCTTTAAAAAGAAGAAATAAAATTCTAAATAGTTGAATTTGTACTGCTGGAATTATTAATTAAGTTTTTGTACTCTACTCTTATTTTTTTTTTATTTCTTTTTTTCGTTTTTTCCTAGTCCATAGTCTTGCGACAGTTTGTTGATGTGGTGAATAAACTGCAATCTTGTGATAACTCGTTTCATTTATTTCCCTTTCTAAGATTGTCACAAAAAAAAAAAGAAAAAACGAATGAGTTTTTTGTTTTACATTTTTTTTTTAAACTAAGAGAATTATTAAAAAAAAAAAAAATAAGAGTAATGTGTGAATAACACGCAGCGATGCGTTTTAATTTTTTCATCTGATTTTATAATTACACAGTACTACTCATTTTCCTAATTGTCGAGTTTCGTCATTTCTTTTTTTCTTTTTTCTCTATTCAAACCCTTCACCCTTTCGTCTAATTTTAACTTCCATACTCGTCGCACAACTTCACCAATCATATTATTCTCGTTATTCGTTTATTGTTGGACAGACGCCAACAACATTGGCATAAGAAAAAAAATACCACCGCAAAACAACGATATTTAAATAACAAAAAATTGAATTTCTAAATTCTGGCCAGGTCAATTTAACCCACTATGTGGATCACAATCCACTGAAACATTTCACCATCTACATTTCAACGTGTTCACTAAAAATAATCATCAAGCAATGCAATGCGACAACCAAACAACATGATCAAATGATATCATCATTCCACCTTTATATATGTCCCAATATCAATCACGCGACGATGGACCAAATCCAAAGTAAACACACGATATCATATAGCAAGTTGGAGCAATATTATAAGGTACAGGGTGAGGATTTTGATGACAATGCGCTCCAAGTTTAATTTCGATTATATCACTATAAGCTGATAGTATTGAGTCAACTGGTTATTCATAGATTCCCATCTTGATCATAAAGACTATTCTGGTTATCGGTAACTGGCGATAGACAAATAAATAGATAGGATAGAGTGATGGATCAATATTGCAAGAGATAATGGGTGCAAGAGGAGCTCTAGATATAGCACATGATAAAGAGACAAATAGGTATAGAGTAAAGTACGTATTACATTAATGCAATATCCTCCGGATATAATACCGTGTGTGACATATTACCCATTTAATACAGAAAGACCAAGAAATCCACCGACAAATTTGATAGACGACCGATAACTCAATTAGCTATGATAGTCCCACCGCAGTTCTCTCCACTCGATATCCAATGTCGTACTAGTAGCTTGAGGGAAGCACACCAGACATCAATTAATTGCACTGTGATGGTATTCTATCCGCATAACATCAATGTCTACACGACTTTTTTTACCTTAATCTAAGAGCAAACAATAAAATGAAAAAATAAAAATAAAAATATACAACAACAAGCAGTAAAAGAAATTTTAAACGAATAAAAATGTAAAAGAAAAAAAAAACGTCATGCACGTTGTCTATAATTGGATTGCAGATTCCTGAACAAGAGCAGGAGCCAAGCGGCGGTATCATCGCCGCGAGAACGGGAGCGTGAACGTGAACGTGAACCCGAACCCGAAGTCGAGCCACTCTCGCCAAGATCACGATATGCAGCACTAAAAGAGAGACGTCAACGTGTCGCACGTTCAAGAAGTTCACACAATTTTGGCAATGACGATCTTGATTTGGATGAAGATCCACCATCACCAACAACACAATCGCCCAATGCATATTTGGCGGCGAAATATGGTGCTGGTTCAGAATTGGCACGCAGTCGTAGTACTCATGCACTTAAATCACGTGAACCAAGTCCTGATCGTGATCGCAGTGGTGTGGAAAAAGACGGCGCGGCATTGAGCTCCTGGGCACGATATTTAAAAAATAAATATGGTAATAGAGGCACCAAGGACAAAGAGCCAACATCAACATCGTCATTGCCATCGTCCAGGTGTGAAATTTATTTATTTATCAAATGTATAATAATAATTTTGTTTTTTTTTAACAACTTTTTTTGTAATTAGATGAAATTATTTTTATTTTTTTTTATTTTTTTTTCATGTCTATTTAGTACAAGCGCTGCATCAAGACGATTGTCATTAGGTTTGCCATTACGACACAGTGGTCAAACATCATTTGAATCATCTGATGACGACCAAAAAAACCCGTCAGGCTCCCCCACGTCTCCTACAGCAGCTCACGGTATCCCCGCGGTAGCAGGTTCCTCCACTAGGTAAAAAAAAAAAAAAGTAATTTATTAAATTAATTTTTCAATGTAAATATATTTTAACTTCCAACTTTTTTTTCCTTATCAATATCAGGAGTCAATATCTGCTAAAGCGGCGACAGCTGTTGAAATTTGGGATGCGGGGGAGCGGTGCCGGATGTTTTACATGGCCACGTGGCCTCGCTGTCGGTCCCGATAATTCAATTGTCGTTGCTGACAGCTCAAATCATCGTGTTCAAGTATTTGATGGTAATGGTAATTTCATGAAGGAGTTTGGAACTTATGGAAATGGTGAGGGTGAATTTGACTGCCTTGCCGGCGTAGCGGTTAATAGAATTGGCCAATTCATTATTGCTGATCGATACAATCATCGTATACAAGTGTTGGATCCGTCTGGTAGATTTTTAAGAGCATTTGGATCTCAAGGTACAGGCGATGGACGTCTCAATTATCCATGGGGAATTACCACCGATGCTCTCGGCTTTATTTATGTTTGTGACAAGGAGAATCATCGCGTGCAGGTGACAAAAAAAAATAAATAAATAAGAAGAATAAATTTAAACTTTCTACACAATTCTTAATTGTCAATTTTACAGGTGTTCCAATCGGATGGAACTTTTGTTGGGAAATTCGGTACATGCGGAAGTGGCCGAGGACAATTGGAACATCCACATTATATAGCAGTGAGCAATACCAATCGTGTAATTGTCAGTGATAGTAACAATCATCGTATCCAAATATTCGATGTGGGTGGACGGGTGGTAACGGCCTTTGGCACAGAGGGATCAGATGATGGACAATTCAAATTCCCGCGCGGTGTTGCGGTAGATGATCAGGGCTACATCATTGTTGCTGATTCAGGCAATAATCGAATTCAAATATTTACACCGGAAGGTATATTTCTCAAGGCATTTGGTAATTGGGGCAGTGGCGACGGTGAATTCAAAGGTCTCGAGGGTGTGGCTGTTACTTCTGTTGGCAATATTGTTGTGTGCGATCGTGAAAATCATCGGGTTCAAATATTTTGATTCCGATACTCCCTGCTATTATTATAATTATTATTATTTTTTCTTCTTTTATTTTCTCTCATATGAAATTAACGAGTCCCATCAATATCGCAATATTGCGAAATAATTATTATTATTTATTATTTATTAACGTATTTTCTGTTTTGCCAGTTGTTTATTATGTTATACTGACTCGAAATTATAAGTATTGAGTTATTTCTTTTTATTTTCTCTTTCGTTATTTTTAAATTTAATCATTTAAGTGACTCGTTAATTGTGGTGCATTGTTATATATGAATAGAATGGAATTTTTTTTCAAACATATTCAAGGAGACATATATGTGTTACGTGTATGAACAAAAGCAATAAACTTGGCAAAGATTTTTACAGCTCGTCATGCGATCACGAAATAAAAATTAAAATTGTTGGAGAGAAGTGAGAGAGAGAGAGAGGAATAGAAAGGAAGTGAGAGAAAAGAATATGGAAATGAAATAAATAAATGGATGGGTTTTTTTATTTTTTGTTTTGTTCCTGTGTTGAAAAAATGTTTACCAAGTCACGTAATAAATCTGACATTTGCAACTCTCTGCACGCACATACAAGATATTCAGTATAACTTAATTTACTTTGTACTCAAAGTGACGACACAAAGTTTGTACCGTTTGTATGCTTTAAATAAATTGTTGCGGAAATTTTTAAAATATGATAATTTATAATCAATAAAAACTGAACACATCAACGGCGTCAGTTATTTTGTTTTATTTATCTATTTATTTACTAGTTTGTTTATGGAGCAGCAGAAAGGAATGAATGCAATTGTAAGGTTGTTCAATTCAAAAGGTAAGTGAGTCAATAAATATATAATTTATTAAATGCAATGATGAAATGGTGTAACAATAGGGGAGTGAGCAGTAAAATCTGTCGATCGCACGATTTGTCAAATTTATAATTGTTGGGAGGGAACGCACCAGAGATAATGTTAAAGAATTTTGGTACACGTTCCCCCTCAACGTACCTCCACTCCCCCGGATTCGGAAATATAGATAAAATATTTTCGTTATTTACAATATTAGTTGAACGTTTTTTTTTTTTCCTTTTTTTTAGTCAATAAATAATGAATAGTGGTATAATCATTTATTTAATTATTTTAATAGTTTTTTTAATATTAAGTTTGCGATAATAAAAATATTACAAGAGATGGAGCCTGTATTATTAAATTGTTTACTCTAAAATAGCACGTAAGTGTATATAAGTACGATATCTACGTTTCAAAATACGCCAATTGCCTTCAAAATTCATAATTCAATTACATTATCGATAGCTTTGTTTGGTTTTTTTTTTTTTTTTCATATTTTCTTTTTTTTTTCTGTTTAATTGACCGGTTAAAATCACTAAAGGGCCCCATTGGTGACAGTACAAATGTATTTTTGTTTCTGTAGGCATTTTGTTGCATTGTGAAACGTAGAAACTTCGAGTTTGACTTGAATGTCGAAATTATCCTCATTAATATTATTTCAATTTCTATTTTGCTTCTCTCAATTAAATTAACCCCCAATATGTTTTTTTTTTTTTTTTCATTTTTTGATTTTGATATTAATTTAAAAACGTTGATAGGATATGCAATAAATTGCGTGCAAATCGGTTTTATTCCAAAAGTATAATTCATTTGAAAGATGAATTAAAAATATGAAATATGGAGGACAATTCGACATTTTACAAAAAAACTCGTGATAAATATTGGAGACTGGACAATTGGAGTATTCGAATCTGTCGTGAATAATCATTGTCGATTCGAAATAAGTAAAATTATTCTAACAATTCTAATTGTTCGTCTGCTCTCTAAAAAGTAGTTGCAAAGTGGCATGACATTATTTAATCCTTTTTTTTTGTTTATTTATTTATTCATTTTTTTCTCTTTTTCATTTTTTAATTTTCATTTAAGTCACGGAGTAATAAAGTTATTATTAATTAATTAAAGTGGCAGCAGTTAGGCCATGCGGCTCCTATCACCTAGTCATCTTTGACATCTTGGCTTTCTTATGTATGATTTGGTAATTTTTTTTCTTTATTTTCTTCTCTATTTTTTTTTTTTTTTTTTTTTTTCATTATCCCCATCATCTAATACAATAATTGAGAATAACGTGTTTCCATGTGACATGTGTGAGTGGTAAGACGTTGGTACATTTCAAAGCGCCTATGCTAGCGATATTTTTCTGTAGTTATTGAATAGCCCAAAGTTCTGCCTTTTACCAACTTCATTTTATAAATTTCATAAATATACCCTTGACAACACCGGCGTATTTTTGTTTGTTTACATCAATTATGCGACTGAAAGTAGCAAGAACTGTGGATCCATCTTAGTTGCATTAAAAATCAACGGATGGTTCGAAAAATACTGCTCAACATTTTTCCTTTTCTCTTATTTTTTTCATTAGTTTTCTATAAACTCACGAAGAAGTATTTTGGGGCATAAAATCTCCAGTTATAAATTATGAATTTCATTTTTCTCATTTTTTTTTCTCTATCTCGATTGCACATAACTAATTAACTATATATATAATCGATGAACATCGTACGAATTTTCATGCGTGAAATAACAAAAAGAAATATTTTCGAAAATTCGTACCATATGTTAGTTCGTGCGAAAGCGCACAATAATAATTTAAATACCAATGCCTAGTAATATAAAAACTCGTATAATAACGAGTCGATTCAACCATTCAAAAACCACTAAACGTCATTAATAGAGTTCTTAAATTTTTAATAAGCAAAAATATGAATATAATAGTTTGTATATAATATTTTTCATCCTTTCATTTTTATTTTATTCCCTTTTTTCCCTTCATTCAATTTATTTAAGTATTGATAGGATTATGGATTAGTTTAATTAGATAACAATGATTGAAAGAGTGTATAATTTTTAATTATATTACCATCATTTTTTCTTTCATTCTTTCTTTTTTCTTTTTTTTTTTTTTTCATCTACCTCGATTTCTTGTTCTTGATTTTCATCTCTCACAAAATTTTAATTACTATTTAATCCGTTAAGCTTAAGTGGCATGAAAAAATGCTCGTTGGAATTGACTCATGTGTACAATATTCTATAAACATATATATATATATATATTAATTATTCGCATCAATGCGCGTCGTTTTCCTTTTTGAATATAATAATCTCCGCTAGATCGATATTATCTAAATTATAACGACATAGTCGACATCGTCGTATAACTCCACGACGTACCGGCATGCAGCTGTGAATCGCCGCGTGGATTGAGCGTGGAAGCTTAAGTGCTAAATCATTTTTTCATTTATTTATTTAATTATTTATTTTTTTTTTTTTTCGTTTCATAGTTTTTTACTTGTTCACGTCACAATGTGTTCTTTTTTCCTATTTTTTCCTTTCATCTCACGTATTTTTTCGTTCCTTCTCGTTCTTCATTCTCATTACGGGAATAATGATGTCTCGTAGAGTGCTTTGCAAAAAAAAAAAAAAAAATACATTGTAGAAAAAAAATTGGGGAAAAAATTGAATTACAAAAAAATCATCGTATAGACACAATCACAGACATACCATATGCACACACAAACATTCGTGCTTTTTTCTTGTCTTGTTGAGCTCGTAACGCTTAAATATATATATATATATATATATATATTCACGCACATAAATGAGGAAAGGAAGGAGATTGGACATATCCGAGAAACGGCGACTCGAGAAGAATTCGAAATAACTCCAACGTTTTTATATCGCGAGGTCAGCAAGAAAAATCTTGAGGTGGTCATCGATGCGAGACAATTTTATATCAATACGAGAATGAAAAAAAAAATATATATATTTTTTGTATGGAGCATTGAACGTGCGCCTTTCAATAATGGTGAAGCAATAAATTGAAACTCCTGGAGACTAAACTTATCTTCCTTGACTTAATTCGCAACCTGACGGTTTGCATCGCACACAGCCGTGTATGTATCAGCTCGCATCCCAAAATACTTTCTTGGATCACCATGAATTTTATCACATTATATAGCGTTATTACTATTACAATTTTGTTTTTTATTATTTTCTTTTTTTTCATATTGGTTTAATTTTATTAACCTAACGGCGAAACATGTACGGATCTGGTATTTTATATATATATATATATGTATATAATATCCCTGTCTCCGTCGACGGAATAAGCATTTACTATGAATCTATTTTGCTATAGATAGAGTAAAAACGAGAAGAAAACGGCATTCCCAAGTGGACCTTTTTTTTTTGTTTTGATACATTGAGCGAACAATTGATGAGATATTTCATTCAAACTATCTACATTATATTAATTTTTATTGATTTTTTCTTTTTTTTTTCTCTTCTTTCTGTTTGTTGTATATATTTTAATTATTTATTCATATCCTAGTCTATTAGAAAAATTTCAATAGTGATGTGAATGCAAAAAAGCACAGCCCTCTGAAATTTATGGGCGATAACAAGTAGCACACTTCTCGCGCGCACATCCCCTGGCTTCTTATATTTCTATTTTATTACATCCCCTATTCCTTGACCCTCCCCCCAAATATCACGTTCATTCACTTTTCATCATATATCGCACCAATCGATCGCCGCGATTTGGTGGACGTTCCAGTTGGCTCGGACATCCCGCAGGGAATTTAATGTTTCCCCGCGCATCTCGTTTAGTTTAGTATTTTTCTTTTATTTTTTTATTTTTGTTTTTAGTTCTACTTCCTTTTTTATGGATGAGTATATATGTAGTATCAGAGACAAATAATTGAGCACCCGGGATGCCGGGTGTAGAAAAAGAGAACAACAAACTATAGCAATTGCTCTTCTTTCTCTTTTGTTCTTGTCTTGTTTTTTTTTTATCACTCTCTCCCCAGATAACAAAAAACATACTCGGTCATATTAATTACATTCCATTGATGCATTGCACACATAGATACACGCACGCTTTCAAAGTTCTCTCAGTTTTTTGCTATATATTTTATTTATTTTCTCGGATTTTTCTTTTTTTTTCTTTTTTTTTGGCTAGGAATGCTCTCTCACTATTTTCTCCACTACCTCCGACCTACATTAAGTACGGCGCACAACACTTTATCGCAAAATTTCACCATTAAATTATATACAATGATAAAAAAAAAAAAAACTATAATTTACATCAATAAGAAACGTTGTTTGTTTGTCGTTTCTTTTTTTTTTTTCAGCACCAATAGTGAATTAAATAATGAGAATATCCAACTTAATTTTCCATTCTCTTTGCCCTTACTCACACAACTCTCTCTCCTTCTCTCACACTCTCTTTAATTCTCGCCCCATACGCATTTTCATTCTCGTACTCAACTTTATCCAACAACATGTGCTCCAACTCTCTCATCTAATTTGCAAACTCACATTCTACTAAAGTACACCATCAAGCGAAAGACATGGGAAAAGAGAATGCAAAGAGAAAGGGATAGAGAGAGAGCGAGCGAGAAACGAGAGAGGGTGAGAGAAAAAGGGATAGAAAGAGAGTGAATGACTGAGTTTTGCGCGCTGTGCATCGTTACATAAATGTACACAATACGCTTTCAGTCTCGAAAAATTAGTTAAATTTTTGTTATGTCAGTGTGTATTGTATATAACTATACACATTTACCACAATTAACGACGGAGTTACCACATCATTCCACCGAGAAAAAATATATATAAATAAATAAACATATGTGAATATTATTAAATAAATAAAAGATTTAAACGTAAACTAACATTTTTCTTATATATATAATTAACGTGGTGAAGAAGTGCCTTCCACTGATCATACATGGATGACGTTGATTTGTCATTTCATACATCATTTTTCTTTGTTTGTTTAAATAATATGTAATAGTGGTAAACCAATGATAATAACAATATTAATAATAATAACAATAATAATAACAACGAAACAATGACTATATGGTTGTACAATTCGAGGCAGTGCCGTGACTATATAGTGACTAAAATCATTATGAATCATTTTTCCTTTTTTTATTTAATATATATATATGTATTAGCGCTTTTCTTTATTTTTCTTGGTTTTCCGCGTGAATGCGAGATTATGAACAATTGTTTCAAGCTAAAAATTGGTATAGGAATAAAATTGTACGCTTTAAAACGTCTAATAATTCCTCTGTTTTCATTCATTATGTCATCGATATATATAGTACATAATGTACTGTTCAATAGCAGTATACGGAACGCCAAGTTTAGGACGTATTAAAAAATAACAATAACAATAATATCATTAATTATAGAAGATTATAGTGATAGATAGTTGAGAAATTCATTGGAAAAGTTGAAAATGCATCTATGCAAAGTCACTGCACCGCGATCAGTTTTTTTTTTGTTTTTTCTTCTCCTGATTTATTTCATATACATACGTTTGGTTATTCAGCATTTATGCTTTATTAATAGAATGGTTTATCAAGAATTTATCAAATAGAATTAATTATATGATGTTAAAGAGATTGCCCAATAATAAAATAGGCAAAATAAAAGAAAAAGAAAAAACAAAAATGAAAGAGGCGAAAATTGTTATTTATATTCTGCACGCTACGTGACGAAAATTTGATCAATATTCGATGAAATAATTGGCAACTTCTGTTCGCTGTCTCGCTCTTCCTTTGTGGTTGTCATACAATTTTATTATTATTTTTTCTTCCTTTTCTTCATTTATTCAGTGGGTCCTACGTTTTTCCACAATGTTTCCGTGGTATACAATTGTTATCAGGCTTTGGTGGACGGTCAACTAGATGGCCTCGGGCTTGGCGGCTGCTAGGCTGACCCCTGGGCTAGATGAGGGCGAGCTTTGGGGGACAGCAACCACCCGT
>CAJUYH010005580.1:0-22768 GCA_910591685.1 Galerucella tenella | reverse complement strand
TTCATACGTTTAACAACCATTTTTCACAGAACAAATAAATCAATTCATCTCTTTTGACAAAACGACACGATGAATAACAATTATTTGAACCTTTGTATTCAGAGATGGGGGGTCGGAGAACAGAAAGTGAAAAAAAAAAAAAGGAAAGAAAGGAAGAATAAAAATTTATGAGAATCTACAATTTACAGGAGAATCCAAACGCACCTATTTCACACAATTGTCTGGATAATTAGAGTGTTGGAATCGTACAATCAACTATAATCAATTTAAACTTTTCTATTTACACTTTAATACACTCACATCAAGCATTTAAATCACGTGAGAGTCGGTGAGAGGCATTCGCATACATTGACTATAACCCACAAAAGAATGTCCAGGTGTAAAATGATGTCGGTTGCTTGTAGGATAGTAGTAGTAGTAGAGAATGGCCGATGTGGATCAACATGAAGATAAATACAATAGACTGTAGCGAAATTCAACCATCCCTGTATATGCATGTAACAATTTCTACTGAACGGTTGCACGCGCGTGCGTTCGTGAAACACGCCTTGATGCACCGTTTCAGTGTGTGCAGCATAACATGCTGCAATCAGGGGGTCTTCTGACACTTTTGTGTATGCCTACATAATATATACACAAACACAACCATACTATACTGGTTTTTCTATATGCCACCCTGACCCTGGATAGAGCACGGCAGGTCTACCAACATGACTGCCTCAACACATTTTAAGCACGCGCGTTTTACTCATAATATTAACACATATTGTATATGCAATTGCCACATATTAAATTACATGTTATGAAAACAAAAATATCATAAAAGTCAAAAGTATTTTTAGAATATTTTTATTTAAAAAAATTAAGTACACGATCAGTTTAAATATATATATATATATATATATATATATATATAAATAACTGCTAATGTCAGAAAGTGAAATTTTCTGGGCAAGATGAAAGGCACATGCACCGTTCATTACATTATATAAATTGATCTAAAATACAATAATGTATGTACAATTTTTTTTGATTCAATTAATTAATAAAGCGCTCGTGTATTTTACTTTTATCATGATCTCTCAACTACGCAGCAGAATAATTTATCGTCTCCACAACTTCATTTACTTTATCTTTTATTTTTATTCCAATAGAGTCATCGTTTTCAAATTGAATTCTCCAATCGATAGACATAATACTATGCTAACAAAAATTTTACAACAATTTTTCATTTATATTTACATAATAGAATTTCTTCCCTTTTTTCAGTCCATTGTATTAATGAATTTTCAATCGATATATATATATATATATAAAAAAAAAGAATAAAAATAGAATAGCAGTTTTATATATTCATAAAATGTATATATAAATCATTGTTCCATTCTCATATTGGCACAACCAAATTATCACTTTTTAAATAAAGGCACTGAGGATCTACAGATATCCAATGATCATTATCAACTTCCAAAGTCTATAAAGAACAATTTTGAATTCATCTAAATAAATATATGTCATTCTTGCAATCTTAAATAAAATAGGGAGGAAAAAATGAGGCATATATATTCAATACTGTTAGCCAAAGCAGCTGTAAATAGCTTTTTGCACTTGAATTCAATTATACTTAGAAACAATGAGAAAAGAATTGTTTTTCTTATTTATATCAATTTCATTGCTTTGTTTCATGCAATGTGCATGAGTGAAGAGAAAAAAAAAGTCTTATTCTCATTGTGTTGATAATCATAAATTACTATTTACAATAACAGAAAAAAAAAAGTATGTGCAGTCATTTGTCACATATTGTATGCATTTAAATACGAGTTAATCTCTTTTAAATCGAGTTGTCATTTCAAAATTTTCGCGTTTTTCCATCATTACTGTATTGGTGGAGGTGCGAAATTTGGCACAAAATTCTCAATATCTCACTTAGAAAAGGCAACTTGATGAAGGCACATTGAATAATTAATTGTTTAAATATTGGATGACGAATTCAGCGTTGGATTAGTCCGTTGACGGCCGCATTCCCGGTGATGTTGTTCCATCTCTGGGTCCATTGAACGTCCCAGTACTCCCAGCAGGACCATCATTATTACCATTGTTACTGTTGTTGTTTTGGCCATTTATGAATGATGTCATCTCCATCGATGAATTGTGTCCGCTCTGTTCAGAAACATGCGTGTGTTGTTCGTTCGCTTCGTTTTTCACACATCTAGCAGAGGAGGCGTGTAGGCATAGTAATCGTATCGTGTGTATCGTGTGTATCGTGTTATTTATTTTTTTTCAATAGGATGAAATCAAATAAACGAATCGTTGTAAAGAAAATTGATAGAGGAAAGTGTGAGAGTAAAATCAAAAAGAACGAAGTAAGAATAAGAGACAGGCCAAAGGCTACGAAGATATAGAAAGTGAGAATGTTCGAAGCTCGCTTTTAAGGTATTTAATTATTAAGACGTGGAGCAAAGGATCGTAACTCATTTCAGTGTAATAAAATTTGGTAATGACTCAATGATAATAAATATAAAATGGAAATGATCTGGATCCTTCACTCATCATCTTTCTTTTTTACACATCATCATTGTTTCAATATTTAATTACGAACCTTCGGTTGCATCGTGTTGTCCGTGGTATCGAGAACCGCAAGTGGGTTTGAGGTAATGTTGATTTTTGAATCTGTCACACCGCCATTTATTATACGACCATTTGTCATGGGTTTACCTATGTCGAAAACAAAAAAAAAATGATAAATTAAATTTTGATACTGTGAAAAAAATTATCGATAGATAATTTATATGTAACGTCTTATTGGAATTTTTTAATACCTTCATTTTGCGACGATTCACGGCTCTGTTTGATCCTGCCTCTTTTATAAACAAACAACATCCCGCCAACAATTCCCAATAGTGTTGTTCCACCTAAAGCCCCGCCAATAATTGCATACATACTACCATTACGTGTATTACCATTACTTTGGCGTGGTGCATCGTCGGGTAACACTTGTTGAATAGGCGGTGGCTCTGTAATAACTTTCATTGTTTTTTCACGGATGATTTTTGAAAATTCTGATGCGGCGTCCACGGAAAAACTCTGAATTTTAAATTCATAAGTTGTGTCCGCTAGTAAATAAGATATTGTAATGTTGGTCGAATTTTTACCCTCAACAGTGGTCTTGATATAATCACCAGCGGACGTAGATGCACGATGATACACATAAAAGCCATCAATGTCTGCCGATCGATCGGGATTTTGCCAAATAAGAAGAACACGATCCTGTCCAAGTGCTTCAGTATTTGTTAATAATGGTATTGGCATTTTATTTGATTCAAATCCTGCCATACGTGTCAAATGAAAACGTACAGAGTTTGGACTCAATTTATTGTCATTATTCGAATAAACTGCGGCTATTCGAAATCG
Source organism: Galerucella tenella (assembly GCA_910591685.1). Taxonomy (NCBI): domain Eukaryota; kingdom Metazoa; phylum Arthropoda; class Insecta; order Coleoptera; family Chrysomelidae; genus Galerucella; species Galerucella tenella. Next base: position 19,357 of record CAJUYH010005580.1, on the reverse strand, counting down.
ATATGTATGATCGGGTTGCAAATCCGTTACTTCAAAAGACCGTACGTGATTTTGAATTTCCGTATTTGCCGTCATCCATTTTGACTGTTTACCATTCATTTTCTGACCGAGTTCTCTGTACTGCACTTTAAAAAATAATATCGGCAATCCTGTATTATCTGGTACTGACCAACGTACCATTACCGAGACATCAGAGAGTCGCGTAACATTTGGTTGATTGGGTGGGACAAGGACAGTTCCCCTACGATGTCCTTCTTTATTTTTTCGCCGTCCACCAACTCTCATGTGTTTGTGTTCCATACCACCGGCGGACATTCCATGAATATCCTGTCGTGAATCCATTCCCCCACCGCTCATATGTTGCTTTGGATTAACACGAAGTAGATTATAACCAGAATGTGAGCCATATTCATTGCTAGCAACACACTGAACAATTCCCGCATGTTTTTTCTCTACTGGCGACACAAAAAGTGTCGCGCCTTTAATTTCTACGCTGGAACTTGGTTGCAATGGTTCGCCATTTATTAACCATTCGATTGTTGGCTCGGGAACACCAGTGGTGCCACACGACAATTCCAATTCGCCACCCTCAGAGAATGTTGAGCTCTTTGGCGCCCGGACAACTCTCGGTGGTTCCACCACTTTTAGAATTATCACTGAATCAATTTTATGATCATTTGAATTCCAAACACAATGATATTCGCCTTGATCGGACGGCAGGACATTCACAATATTTAATCCTGCACTGGTGTAACGCGAATCCTTTGGCAACGATCCAACAAGACGCGACCATGTAACTTTGGGTATTGGATAACCAACGCCAAAACATTCTAATGTTATATTCTTTCCGCGCAATACTTTGTACTCCGTTTGTGGTTGTTTTATAAAATATGGATTTATTATTTTATCGTTATTGGTCACTTGTAATTTTACTCGATATTTACTTCGACGCGATTGTAATGTAATAGAATTGTCAGCTATACACCAATAATCACCTGAATCTGATGTTTGAACATTGTCAATCGTCATTGTTTTACCATTTATAGGATAATTATTTTTAATTGGTAAATTATTTTTGTAAAAGCTAATATAGGCTTCGGGCCATGAATATGGAACTTGGCACGTGATTGGAACTGAGTTCCCGGCTGTCACACGAATTTCAACGTCGCTCTTGTCGGTAAATTCATCAATCCTTGCTAAAGTGACTCGTCCTGGATCGGATGCAAGTCCACTTGTACCTAAAATTAAATGATTACTCATCAAACTATTTTATAATTTTATAAATTTTAATATTTTATCATTTCTATATTGTGTTTGACATATGTGGAATATGATGAAAGCGCGAAAAAAAACGGACTCGTTATAAAACCAAAAGATTCACCATAAAATGCTATACATCTGTAGTCGCCTGCCTTTGATTCATTATCGAAGTTGACGGTGAAGCCCGAAGTCTTTCCAGCGCTATTAGGGATTGTGATGAGGGGTCCCCAATGCTCAGAATTCAGTGGACGATGATGCCAGCCAAATTTTTCAGCTGCAAGATTTATACTACACTCGAGGTAAACTTCGTCATCCAGTGGTGCCTCCAATGGCTGTGGATGTCGAGTGAACAGCATTCCTAAATCTTGTCGCGAGCCTGATAAAAAAGATTTAATTACATTAATTAATGCCTCGATGCTTTCATCCTAAAATTTTTTACATTTTTTCGTTATATGCTGTCTTTGAATTTTTTTTTTTATTCCTGTATACAGACAATGCTTACCTGATGCATTGCAACCCATAGTGAGTAGAAAAAATGTCAAAGCGCCAGAGAGATTGAATGCTACTCCTCCCATCTTGATACATTCTGAAAAGTAAAAGAAAACAATCATCATCATAAATTATATATCTCTTTTATATATTTTTCTCGAAATTTATCGAATAGAAATCCCGTTAAATTACGTGAATTGTGTCAACATATGCGTGACCAAGGGTCTTTTAACTTTAGAATTGCTACTACACCACATACTCTATTCCTCTTTATTTTTTCGCTCACTCTCACTCTGTTTCTTGCTTTCTCTATCTTTACTTTGGGTTCACGTGGATATAGAAATAGACGCTGGCGTTCCGGGCATAGTCTTGGGTCATCCACAACCAAGACTCGTAATTTGGCCATAATACTCGGGCGAGACAAAACAGAAGAGACACCAAATCCCGTAATAATAACCTTGCCTAATACCTATTATTATCTTTTTTTTCTTCCTTTTTTTCATCATTTCTCAAAGTAGGTACATAGAGATTGTTTAAGTCTATTGAAAGCTTGGGTCCTTCTATGGTAAAACGAATAAACCGTGACGCTTTCCACGCGATTTCACACCCACATGTTTGTAGCGACCACCATGGTTGTATTTTATCGGTGTGTTTGCGAGTGTTTGAGGGAGAAAAACAAAGAGCGAGTAAGTGAGTGAGTGAGTGAGTGAGTGAGTGAGTGAGTGGAGGTGAATAAGAGAAAAATATTGGGCAATATTAAAAGGAGCGTAGGAAGACTCATTCATAGACTTTTATAACAATCTCTCTATCTCTATTACTCTCTCCTGTTTATACGTTTGTACGTTGCGCGTCATCGCACCCACGCCTAGTCCCCTTTCTATTAATGATAGAAAATCATCCAGCACATTATTTTCATGGCGAAGAGATGACGTGCACGTGGGTGGGCCCATCATAAAGTGTGCACTTCAATCAATTGTATCAACAAAATATGAATAAATAAATAAATAATATAACAATAATGAATAATCAATTGGACTATTTTTATTTATCAGTAGATATTAATTTATAATTTTCGGTATATAACGTGAGGTGAGAATATAGAAACTGCACCAGTTTTGTTTCTTCTTCATTTTCATATTGGATATACTCAACGGTCAGTCGCGCTCCTTTCGATCTGGCGCTCGCGTAAATATGAACGAGTCGAATTCCGGAGCAGGGATCGTCAACCTCGATATACAAGTAACATATATATAGATCTATAAAGGATATATATATGCGTATAAATACATATGCGCCAGTGGCAATATGAAAATGTAAGATGAGAACGAATGACATCAATTTTTTTTTTATATATTTCAGATGAAATATTATTGGGAGGAATTTCTTTTAACGCTAGTAATATATATATATGTCTCTCGATAAATTTTTGTTTTATGATCCCCCCGTTATCTAAGTATTATTCGTTTATTTTATATATAAATATGTTTGATGTCTGTGTCTCTTATGGCATTCAATGGAAGGATATTGTATGGCGTGTAGGGATATATATATATACTGGTATAATATTTATCTTCTTGGTATATATTGGAATCTTTATCGTTTCATGCTGGCAAATTGAGATTAATTCGTCTCATATATGTATACAAATGGTTGTATGAACAAACACGTGTTGAAAGTGTAATGTGTATGTATATATAATGATATAGAAACACGTAGATATATAAGATAGAAATGAAAAATGTAGATAAATATCGTGTAAAAAAATGAATAAAGAAAAATAATGGGATCACGCACAAGTGCATCCGGCCAATGCGATCTTTGACAATAAAGGGTGATATTGCTTCCTTCTGCACACACACACACACACACACACATCTATACATATAGTTATATATACTTCCCATCAATGTCACGCGTTGAATTAAAGAAGGAAGTGCACTTGAGGGCCGTATATCCTCGTGCGTTACTGGACACCGATTGTATTGTACAGCCAATGACTCGTATTTATTTTTTTTTTGTCCATCCTTGTTTCTTTTATGTATACATTGCACCATCATTCTCATCATCAACGGAAACAATCGATCAGTTCCTGTTGCGATGCCTTTTATACCTGTTGTATTTTAGTTCAATATCTTCCCACGATTCTCAAAAAAATTCTGCACACATATTCATTAATTAATTATTCGTGAAAATAGTGGTTGGTTTGCTACTATATCACACACTCTTTCTCTCTACTTTTCCGACGATGAGATATGCGTATATTTATATACATATATATATATATATATATATATACAATTAGTTGAAATTAAAGTGCAGGAAAATTATAACGCAAGCGCATTTAAGATATAAATTTATGAGGATAGAAGCCGCGAAAAATTTCATGGTACAACCTCATGATGAACAATACATAGAAGAGTAGGAGGAGAATACAATGAAGAAAAAGGACGACGGCTACGACGACAACGATGTGAGAGAGAGAGAGAGAGAGAGAGAGAGAAACCAGTTGGAAACTGAGACAAATAATGTGTTCGGCGGGATGAGAAACACAATATATACCGCAGCTCGTTCTTTATACAACGCCAAAGGATAAAAGGGCTCATTGGACCTTTTCAGACACGCACAGGTGTCAGTGTGGGTAAACTATATACAATTGAAAAGGCCAAATTATCACAGGTGCTGATGTTCACAAAATTATTTCACACTTGTATACGATCGAATGGCCAGTAATTATACCATGACGTTTAAATTTTGGTGAAATACAAAAAAAAAAAATAGAGGAAACCTATAATGATAGAAAATAAAATGAGAAAACATGTGAGTAAATGTATAAACAAATATAGATATGGAATATATAATAAATAATAATAAATATAATAAAGACATTTACCCTTTTGTGTTGAAGTGATGGGAATTGTCTCTACCTTTGCTTCTCTTTTTTTTCTTGTATTGTCTTATAGTTTTCACCACCCTTAGATGATGTACAAGAAGAGCCCATCAGCCAGAAAATTTTATTCAATATTAAATAAACACTGGTTAATCCATTATGTTCCACATTTATACATTGTCAAAATGACATCATGCTCCACAAGCTCAAGCATCATCCTGCCAATGTATTTCACTATTGTATTGTATTGTTGTTTCTATTATTTTTGTTTTATTTTTTTCGCGTTGACGCGTGCTGAAATTCCGTCGGTGAGCGCGGCGTTGCCGGGCACAGAGCTCTTAACCAAAAGACAGAATTAAAAGAGTATATGCGCGCTTGAACTTTACAATGATTTCGTCTTGGCGTTCTGGGGTCCACTGGCGTGTCTACGGCGCGCGATATCCAATGGAATGCAGACCGACGGGTTTCGAAGACGCGCGCTACGGGTGGCAAAAGGAACCGAGCGGTGCTGCCTCTATTTTCTTCCCAACACTACTTTGCTATATTTTATGGTGGTGTGCATACATATGTATGTATAACCATACAATATCATCTATGACGTCACAATAGTCACGTGATTCACAAAATGCATTGGAGGGATGATTCATTTTAGTTTTGTTTTCTTGACAATTTCGTCTCTATAGCATTATTTCTTTTTATGCACAATTATTCAGAGTTTTTAATTCAATATCTTATGTGAAAATTATGTGAGGTTGAAAATATATGTCTTTGGTAATAGAGAATTTTAATGAAGATAAATTCCAAGGTATATTCAAATTGTGCCATTCAATATTCAAATGTGATGTGTTTCTGCTCTGTATATTGGCGCCGTTGACCAATAGCATTGGTGAAAGGATTTGTTTGAAAATGGCGGGAAACCAACAAAGGTTATGTATCATCCATTTCTATTTTTTTTCATTTTTTCACTTTAATTTAATGATATGGCTGGAAAAATTACAAACTCACGTCAACAAAATGTCAAGTGCGTTTTATTGTTTTTTTTTTTTCCATTTGTACCAATATGATTGATTGTTTGTGATGATACGATAGTTGTGGTTGAATTTGATTTGGTATTTGTAACAGGAGTATAATGGAAAAGTAAATGATTAAATAGTGATTTACAATGATAATTTTAAATATGGTTTTAGATAAAGTTTCGTCTGTAATTACCGGCTAAAATATTACACTCAAGATGTATATATAAGCAAGGCCAAAAACTTAACAAACATTTTACAATGTGATTCGTCTCAAATTAATAACATAATAGTTATAATCTAATAATATTATTATTAATAATAATAATAATAATAATAATAATAATAATAATAATTAATCAATAACGCCAACAAAATTCTGGTATTTTACAATATACATATTTATAATATATATGTATAGATATATGTATATAAACAAATATATGCATATATATATATATATTTCCATTTTATAAATAATAATGTAGCAAATAATTATATATTTTTTTTTGTCCGAAATAGAAATAATCCGAAAATATCGCATTCACTTTTCACAATTTTAATTTTACATCATATGATTTTTCATTTCTTCGCTCTTCCATTATTATTTTTTAATTATTTATTAATTTTTTTAATTTTTTCATTTTGGCACAATGTCATGCAACTGAAAGCAAATGAAACACCGTGTGGCATTTTGATTGTCCGTGGCTGGGTGTGTGAGAATCGCTTTTATATTTATATATATACACATTCATATATATATATATCTTTTTAGTTACATATATATTCTTTCTCTTTTTTTTTCTGTATTTTTTTGTTTTTTTTTTTTTTCAATATAAATTTTTCTTGCTTTTGCTCACTTTCTCTCTTTATTTCTTTCTTTCTGTTTCATTGAGCATTATAACGCGCGAATCATTCGGTGACTTTACAAAAAAAAAAGACTGGCCGACTATAGTATTTCATTGGATATCAGATGATTATTGATGATTGTGTGTATGATTGTATGTATTGCTCATTTAATTTGTGTATACTATGTCGAATGATTTTTTAATTAATTTAATTTTTTCTTCACGTTATTCCATTAACGATTTATCTTTAATTTTTTTCTCAAACGGCCTAGTGGTTTTACTTAATTATTATTATAGCTCTTTTTCTCGTTCGTTTTCACTTTGTTTCATCTATTACTATACTGCCTACAGTATGCTCAATAAATGGCCATGCCATTGCGCGTTTGAAAGCGCGACTTACTCACAATCACCTACTACTCAATTAGTTTAGAATAAGCTACATGGAAGAACTGACGTTCAGTCGTAGCGAACGAAAAGTTAGTATTGAAAAAATTTACATATTTGTCGATTTTCTTTATCTTTTTTCTCTTTTTTTTTTCTTTTAAAACTGTCATATTGGGTCGTCGTTTGTTTCGTCACTGTCGTATACGCATACTAGTCTTTTTGAAAAATTGATACTATATATTAAAATGAGTTACGCTTTTAACTGCACACAAATTCGGCTTTTGAACTTTATACCAATCAATACTCTCTGATAATACAACTGATTCTCATTATTATTCATTTTCTAAGGTGTATCCCCTCCCCCACGCTTTACTTTTTTATATAAAACATTTTTTTGTCATTAAAATAAGCTCTCGTAAAAACAAAATAACAATAATTATTGCTTTCTCTCCTTATTCAACTTGAAATTCGAATGGTGTATACTCTATATTCATTATTAATTGATTTGTTTTTGTTGCGTCATCAATGAAGATTATACGGATTTACGGGTGTATATAGATATTCCTTTTTTTTTGTTGAATCAAATGGATATTAAAAAAATTAATTAGATTTCCAAAATTCTGTAGTTGCCTGTGTCAATATTATTTTAGAGGTGTGCTGAATGTTTAACTGATAATCTATCGACAAATGATTTTAGTTTCGTTTTTTTATTTCCCCGCGTTCATTTATTTTTTGCTTCCTCTATTTTTATAAAAATTTTTTTTTCGTTAATCCAACCGTACAATCAGCAAACAATTTCGGAAGAGCTTTTTTTTTTTATATCACACGGGCTTAGCCCTGTAAAAATATACCGCCTCTTATTCTCTCCTGTTCTCCTTCACTCCTTCTCATCCACGCTTTTGTTTTTTTCTATTCATTCACGTTTCTTTATACCGTCTACTATTTTTTTTTAATTATTTCTCATATCCAATCTTCAAACTCTTTCATTACTCTCTGTACAGAATATATATGTATATATATATATAACTATGATGCGCGAATTGTGTCGCGATGTAGTTTGTTACCTATATATCATATTCATTCGATTCTTCCTCTCCTCTCGTTGTGCCCAGCTTTCATTTTATTACAAATTTCGTTTCTCACATAATTTTTTTCCTCGTATTATTTTCACTTCAGGTCATATCGCAATCACAGCGAATAAGATTTTATCTCGAGGCATGAAAAATAAATGACGAATGTGCTGCGATGTGTTGGAACGAATTGTGAAATTGCGGGTGGGGTACGTGAGGAGAGAACGGTGGTGACTTTGCGAAAGGCTCACGAAGATAAAAACTACTTATTACATTGTACAACACTCTTCGAAATTATATTCTGAAAGCCCGCATGTCATTATTCATTTTTATTTTACTTTTCATCACGTGATTTTATTATCACTTAGTATTTTCATTCTTTTCAGAGTAGAAAAAGGCCAAAAATTCTCAATTTTTTTTTTCTCATTGCGTACATATGGTTTTCCGTTTTGTTTCCATGCTCGGGGGTTTTTTTTTTTTTTTTACGTGTTTATATACATGTGTATACATGCATATATATATGCATGTATATTTTTTTTGTTTAATTCCCTTCACCCTTATCCGCGCATTTATATTTTTCTTTTTTTTTTTCGTCGTTAAAGTAATTATTTTATTTTAGATGTTATTTGTGTGCAACTACGCTGTATTTATATATTTACATACACAAATCAGCTATTCATATTCACCTCTTTGTAATTCACCATAGATGTACGTCGTTTCTTTCGTTCTTCATCTTCTTCTTTTTTCTCTATTATTCTTTAGTTATTACCATCAAATATATTATTTCAATTTCTCTATTCGAATAATTTTTTTTTTATCAATTGTGTATATATATCTACAGAAGGAAAACTAATATAGAACTCTATTATCATTAATTAAACTCTCTATCAATTAATATGTATAATTCTTCACAACAGTTCTAAAAAGTTTTTTGTCTCCATCGCCATTTTCTATTGTTCTCGGTAATTTACAATTGTTAATCTTTTCTTCATTATGTTGAATTCAGCGATATATTTTCTTGATATTATTAATTCACGAATCACTTCATTTTTGTCCCATAAATTTTTTTCTTGATTTTCATTTTTCTTCGTCATTATTAATCCTACTGCCGCCATATACATTTTTTCACGATTAAAATCGCGTACACTGTCACCGTTGTTATTGCTTGTAAGTTCTATACTACCAAAATCCGAGTTTTTGGTATACTCAGTTAAAGAAGAACAACAACAAAAAAACAAACAAAATATAATTGAAGAATTTTTGGCTGCAACAATATTGACATCAAATATCAAACATGATCATTTTCTTCTCATATCATTATCATCTAATCGTCCATAAATTTCACCTTTACAGCTGTGACCTTTTTTCTATGATGTCCTATTATTTTGAATTACAAAACTCTTTTTTTGCCTTTGGCATTGGATTAAATTGGAGACCGGTCACCTGACATCGCTTTTGCATAAATAAAAACAAATAAACGAAAAAAAATATCTAAAAATTCGAGAGAAACAAATGGACACTCGTCACATTAACCCCTGACTTGTTTGAGATACCTGTTGCTGTCGCCCCACTCTCTCCAACGTCTACGCCGTTTGTCCGGCAACGTTGAGTAATCGTTCGTGGTTGTACGTCGCTTTGATTTTGTTGGTGTTGCCTGCGCCGTAGGCGCTTTCGTCGTATGATTGACTGTGAATGACGTATTGTTAGTTGAAATTCCACCATTACCATTACCATCACTACCACCACCACCACCACCACCACCACCATCATCATCATCATTGCCGCCGCCACTGCCACAATCTTCTGCCGTAGTTATCGCTGACGTCGAGTGATGAATCTGCGGACTGCTGTTATGATTTAATGCAACACCAGCAAGATTGAGCAGTGCATCCGCGCCTTCGGCTATTTTACGCTGCTCATCCACATCCGTGCCCGTTTCTTCCACGGTCACATCACTCGATCTCTTACTGTAAAACCGTCATTAATAAATAACTCATCTCGACATTTATCATTAACAATTTATTAATGCGTATAAATGAAAAAATATATATTAAATCCATACCTATCTGATTTTGCAGATGTGATACAGCTGTACGTATGATCTTCACTCGAACTCCTTGTAATGACCTGTACCAGTTTGTCCGGTTCACTAGTTGATTTTCTTTTGCGATCTGAGACAATATAATAAATTTCGTCCTTCAATTGTAAAACAAAAATATAATAAAAAAAAAAGGTTGTTTTTTCATATTTGTGTATTTGAATACAAACCTTTATTATGATTGAGAATAATGGGTCCGTGTTTGAATGAAAGCATAGCGACTGCAGCGGCGTCAACGTCACTGTCAAATTCCAACTCAGAACTATCGCTAATATTACTAGATGCCAGACGCTTAGAGAGATAAGGAAATAGAACGGGATCTGGTAATCTCGTGCTCGTATTTTTCTTTGGAGCTTTTTTTGGCGACGAGAGATTTTGTCCAGTGGGTGGTGGAAAAGGTGCTCGCGATAATGCCTGAATGAGATTTGGACGATACTGATCATCCACCATCCACAAAGAGCCTTTCCCTAAATTCTGTAATATATAAAAGTTATTGAATGATAATAAAAACGTGCATAAACATAGATCTACTTAAAAGTATGCAAGATAGTGTTATATAAATTTACCGGTGCCTTTTCCACCTTTCTAAAGCACTTATTTAAGCTGAGATTATGCCTGACTGAATTTTTCCATCCGGTTGGCGCATTCCTGAAGTAGGGAAAGTGATGAAGTATCCACGCATAAACTTCCTTCACTGGTAATGCCTTTACTGGACTATCTTCAATCGCCATAAATATGAGGCACGAGAATGAATATGGCGGTTTGCTATTTCTATGCAAATGAGGATCGTATGGTATATGGGTAGGGTGTTTGTTGCGATTTGATACTGGCAAATTATTGTTGTTTAATGATATCTTCGCTTGATTACTTTGGTGTGCTGGTATGTAGGGATCTGTTCCCTTATCCTGAAATAATTGCACTGTTTCCTCGTAATTTTTATTTGGATACTGATAACCGGGACAATATTTCGCCATACTCGCTGAAGCTCTCCATTTTTTTTCTGCAAATCAACATCACGTATTCATTACGCAATCATATCATTTTAATATATGTGCAATATGTTAAAACAAAAAAAAAATAAAATAATATCTTACCTGAAAAATAATTATCGTCAAGACTGGATATAGAGTTGGTATTTTCCGAAAAATCTGCACTGTCTTCGCACACGTTATTATTGTTATTACTACTATTACTATTGTTATTATTATTATTATTATTAGTATTTGTATTATTATTATTGTTGTTGTTGTTATTATTATTATTATTATTTATTATATTGTCGTCTTTGATGCTTTTGGTAGGATTTGAAATTTCGAGACCCTTTAGAAGATTCTGCTGATGGAGCCATGCAAGTGAAGTGAGATCGTCATCAGACTGACTTGGTTTTGTCTTTATTGTCTTGCCATGCTCACCACTTGGCACTGTATTTTTCGGTAATGGCGAATTTTTCGTTGCATCCGGTAGGGTGACATTGTTGGGTGCAATACGATTACGCCTGTCGGTGAAAGCATTGGCATTATCAGCTTCTTTGAGTGTTAGCATGCCATCGCCAATACTAAAGACACGCGTTACTGTTAAACCGCACGTGCTGCCCATGCTCGATGCATCGGGTCTCTCCGGTGCCATTTTTCCACGTTAACTTTTCGTGGATGGTTTTACACTCCTGTCCTTGAATCAATCCTGTTGCTCGTGTGGCAATCACTGCAAACAATCATTATTCAATTAATTTATATATATATATATATATGTATACATATCGCTCAATGTCTATTGTATAACAATGAACAGTAAATAATTATTTTAGAATATAAAATTTTATTATGAGAGGTATAAACTGATTTGGGCATAGAGACGAAGGAGGAATAGAAAGAGGCATTGCCACCTCAAATTTCATCGGCACACCGTTTCCTCTTGTTTCTCTTTCTCAATCTCTCTGTCACGACACACGAACATCTAATTTAAGTTAAGTCCCTGTCTAAATATAAGACACCAATGCGCACATGAGGAAAAAAGATAGAAATTCTCTTGGTCGTAGACGTGTGTCGTCAGAAATAGCCAACAGTGGGACGTCGTATGACGATAATGCCTAGAGTGTACTGAGTGATATCCTCTTCTCTCTATCTATTTCATCTTCTTTCATTTGCTCTCGTTTGTTTCTTTCTTCATTCTCTCCCACTCATTGTGTCTTCCTATTCGTTTCGGAAAACCGGCGCAAAGTTCAGTATATGCATGTCAGTATCGTTGTCATAGTAACCCAAGCTCATCGCAATCCAGTACTACTCTTCCCTTACACATATATGTTTCAACGTCCCAAGGTCTTACCCTGAATTTCATTTTCTCGATTTGTGCTACGAGGCAAATGAGGGGATTGTTCAAGCCCCCTTATTGCTTATGCCTTTATCGACGTGGCCTTTCTTACGCGTTCACACGAATATCTATAAAAATCTCATTTAACTGACGGTATTATCAACGTGTTCATTTTCCCTCTTTACTATATTTCACCCTCATACTTATTCATACATATTCTTTGCAATTGCACTCTGCTATACCCACGCGAGAAAAACAAAATAATAAATGAAGAGAAAAAAAGTGCACGATCGTGTGCACATGTAAATATAAATATGCATATACAGACGAACTTATTGTCAATAGGCAGGTAATAATGGACTACCGAAAGAGAGAGAGAGAGAGAAAGGGAGAGCGTCATCTACAGGACTTTTTGGTCTTGTCTACCGTAAACCAAACGAGAGATGCTGTTGCTAAGCAACGGCCAACCGGCTGGCTGGTGCCTTAGCAACACCTCCCCCAACTTTGGTTTCTTCGTTGCGTCGCGACGCCACTAAACATTGTTTTATCAATCATATACATATACATATACATATATATATATCTATCTATGTGTATGTGTATATATCAATAATAGATGAAAATTAACTTTAGAGAAGAGAAAAACCGCATTGACATTTATTAATATTTTTTTCTCGTTTTCCAATTTAATCATGCAATAAAACTGGGAGCGGTCTTGTCGAATATTTAAATGCAATGCATATTGCCATGTTGTGATTGAAAACTTATTCACATACAAATGATAGTCTCGAACCCGGCCTGCCAATTGCGTCATTTGTTTATCCTCTAACGAGGCGACAAAATGGCGGACAAGTATTTGGAGCGGAGCCGCAATGTTGAGGGGGATGTTGCGACGATTATTTGGTGGTCGCAACGCTTGAAATTGATGACGGATACAAAGTCATTTGTACATTTTCACGAGTAGTAAAAACGATGTGTGTATTCATATGCATTTACACAGTGCACGAGGCAAATTGGATAAAAGATGGCGCCGCATTTTTTTTTTTTAAGCAATAATTGAAAACGACATAACACTTGGTAGCAAATATCCATTTAGTATTATGTTCAATTAACTCACGATAATTATAATTTATTTCCACCCACTATTGGTCTTCTATCTCTCCTCTCATTCAATTTAAATATTGAATAACAAAAAAAAATTGAGGGTGGAAATTATTCAAATTGTAACAGTGCACTTTTTAGTCATCATCACGATATTTTTCGTTAATTTCGCCAACCAACACATGACATATTTTCTCGAATTATAATTGTTTAATATGTGCACGTGTTTATATATTTCACTTTGGAATGATTGGAGGAAAAAAAATTCGTTTCGTATAATTCGAATCATGTTTGATTAATAGTTTTAATAGACACAATGGATAAATCAAAGACGTACTTAAATGCACACGACTGCGTTACTTGTTGAATTCAAATATGGAGTTGATAATGATTACGAAACTCGAGCGAGCATGAAAATGGCCACGGCATCACTTGCACACGACTACGAGGACGCGGATGTGCGTGTTATAAGATTCACAATCGCGATATACTTTGACTTTATAATTCGCGTGAAATCAGGACTGGAGGATACAAAAATTCATTTTTTCCACCAAGGTTCAATTACAATCGCCTCATGGATAACCATATTTTTTTTCCATTATTTTTTCACGTCCCACTCAAACAATTCACGACCCGAATTTTATTTTAACATTATCACTATTTTTTCATTTTTTTTTTTTTTTTCTTACATAGACAAACAAATAATTGATGGAATTATTATGATATTTGAATGAGATTGGAAATACAGTGACGAGAAAACGAGTATGAAAAATGGACCAATATGACCACACATTAACTGATATGTTGCCTTTATATCACGTTTATTTTTGTTCGATTTTCAATAATCATTGCATTTCATAATGACAACATAGTGTATTTACACGAACACGACACATCACCTGTTATTATTCTTGTGGCTCTGGGACAACAGAGCACTTACGTGTTCACGGCGACAGACGGTGTCCTTAACGAATTTCACAGAGTCGAGCATTGCAAGCACACTCTACACAACACCCAGCTGATCGAGACGCCATGTTGCGACGTCACAAATTGAGTAACGTCACGAATAGTTTGGGGTATATGTGAAAAAGTATACATAAAAACGCAATAATATAATACTATCTTGTCCACTCGTCATCATGTTCAAATCTGCCGCGCAAATGGAGTCAAAATGGCGGGTCATTTTAAAGTTTGTAAATTGACAAAACATTTGCTATTACCCCCATCACTTCAATCACATTTTACATGAAAAAAAACTAATGTTTAAAAATCTATTGTAAATCATCTTTATTAAAATTTTGAACAAAACGACACAACGAATTATTATATTATTTTATTGTATGTTAAATCGGGAATGTATAAATTAATTGGATTTCCAATTGTTTTACCTTCTGAAAATTTAACGAAAATACCCATACCAATAGTCAATTCACAGCCGTGTAATAATTTGTGATTAATTGATAATGTTATATTGTTTTATAAACGCATTTGAAAGAAAGTCGTCGTCTTTGTTTCTTTGTTCAAGTTGTACGACTATTACGTAAGTAACTGTATTCTCATATTTTTCTTTTTACTTCGTTACATGTTCACTAAGCTAGGTCGTAGATACTATATAAAACAAAAATCATTGAATGTTCACATTCGGAAACTAATAGTTACTTATGCTTGATATAAAAATAAATGGCGCTTATGGCACTGCGCTCAACACCTATTAACTGCATTTTTCTTTGTTACTCAATTGTTACCGCATAATAGTAGTAGTAATAGTGTAGGAGTAATAGTCTTATATAGAAGTAAATATTAGGGAACAAGAAAAGTGCAAATTGGTTTACATATACATATACCCAATACTAATTCACTATACAAGTATCTCTGAGAGGTTATATGTAGGTTATAAACTTTATCCATATTAATGAAATAATAATCAGCAATATGGGATCCCATTTTATTTTTATCAGTCAATTTTTATGCAATTATCGCATACACGAACTGGACTATCCCAACCGCGTCGTGGCACAGGTTTGCGATGTTGTGAGCAATCTTGACAAACGCCACGACCACATTCTCTGCAGTGATGAAGAGGCAAAATATCAGAAAATTTCTTACTACACACACAACAAATAATTAAATCGGCATCAGGTATCCAGTATGATGGCCTCACTGTATCCTTAATCAATGCTAAATAAAACAATGGACACATGTAAATATATAATTAAAAATGATTAGAGAAAATAAACAGACCAAACAACAATGTTTATAATAATTAAAATGATAATCTTACATTTAGAATAGGTCAAAACGGTGTTTACGGCGCTCAAGGTCGAGACAACTTGTTCGCTGACCTTCCTCACACTGACATCTTCACTCGTATCCGCAACATTTTCATTTGAATTTGTATCCTTTACAAAACATGAATCACATACACGTACAGGTGTAAACCAATTGCGCGTCGGCACACATTTTGTGTGCGATGAACATTTGGCGCAAAAACCCTCGCCACACGAACGACAATGATGTTTAGTATCGCAAATGCCAAATGGTGTTTTACATTGATGGCAATGTTTTATTTCATTGTTTGGTCGCCAATAAGTCGGTGCAACTTGATCAGCAACCCATGCAGTTATGGCTTTTGTCGGTTGAATTGATACATTTGTCACAGCCTCAGTGATATAAGTAACACCATCAACCAATCTTTGTGCAGCATTTTGATTCGCCAATCCCATATTTATCTAAAAGAATTATAATGAAATATTCCATAGAATTAATATAATGAGTTATAATTAATATCCCTTACGACATTCCAAACGTGCGTAATCTCAGTCCGTACCGCTGCATCCTCAGGATTTTTATTTCCATACCAATATTGTCTACTACGATAAATTTCACCGCAACGTGGACATTCAATTACATAACCAGACCATGCATATTTCGCCAAACCATACCAGCTGTTGTCATTTTGTGGTAGCGCACGACTCGTCACAATAACTTCATTTCCATTTCCATGGCATTTCTTACAAATATAAACCAAATTTTCGTATTGATGTTGATAGCGACATCTATTAAATTGCACAAGTGAAAAAAATAAATTGAAAATACATTAAATTACCATTTATTGAATGTTTAATAAATAGATATATTGTGCAATGTGAATTTATTATATTTACCGCGTATCACTGTGATGAGGAACACCTTCACGTAAATGTCCCATACTATTTCGACATCTGCAATCACAGCTGCGACATTTGATTGGACATGTGAAATACTGATCGGGAAAAAGAACATTCGAAACATTCTCAACTTCCCCGGAAAATTTGTCATTCAATACTTTAAGTGTACCATAAACGTGTTGGGGTTTTCTCGCCGATCGCACTGTTGTATTGTCCAATTCGTTTTCAATTGCGACTCTAAGTGGATTATAATCTGTTGGTGGATTTGGTGTTTGTACACCGACATATTTTATCGAGCTAAAAGCCTCGATTTCCAAACGCATTTGGGCGAAGCGATTGCGTAATATATCCTCAGGACTCTCTGATGTATCTGCAACAATATTATAATTAAAAATAAATTACGGATATAATAAGACGGGGTTGAGACAGAGAAAAATTGAAGTTATACTATTTGTTAGAGGCCGAGTGTGCCGTGTCTCGTGAAACACAATGACACTTGGACCAAGCGCACTTGGTGTAGTTTCTGCACCTTCTCTTCTACTTAATGTCAGTAATGCGCCTTGGAAGTGATGGGTGTATGCACGTGATGCAGCACCAAGAAACGTAAAGAGATCTCGGTGCAGTCTTTCTGATCTTGTTCGATATACCACAATGTCAGATACAGCAAGAACTTTTAGTAACAGCCTTGTGCGTTCATTCTCGTGGATAGTCACACCTACATTGTCAAATAAAAAAATTAATTAGTTGCAATGAATAATTTCACTGTGAATACAACTCTCTCTCCCATTTATTTAATGACTTTTTCTTTACCTAAAAGTCCTTCAGTGTCCAGACAAATGACACCAAGTCTCGGATCAAATGCAGCCCAAACGCCCAATGTACATGAACTTTGTTCATTTGACGTTTGAAATACATCTCTACCATTGAAAAATGTCTGATTGAGCGTATGACTTTTCCCATCACCAGTATTGCCAAAGATCGACACAACTTTGACTTTAGAATCACAATGCAAACAACCCAATTTCTCTACAAATTCATCTACACTGTTTACTTTCAAATATTCCTTTCCATCAATCAACAAAAAGCTCGTAGCATTGTGATTTATATTTGAATTTAATTTCGTGTCAATTTTCGTCAATGATGACATGCCATTAACTGATAAATTGCCATAATTCGAGGGTGAACTGTAAGGTAAATTATACATATCTCTATTGGTAGTTGGCAAACTGTCAAGACTCTGCATTATAGCAGGATTGTTAGAATCAGGTTTGCATCCTCGCCATGGGGATGGTTCTGATGTATATCTGTTGTCCAAAGCACGCATCATTTGAAGAATGAAAAATAAAGAAAAAAAGTATTCCAATGTTCTAAAATTCAAGTGGTTATGGCAGTATCTGCAATTTATATTGATGTATATATTGATATAAACAGAATATGAGTGAAAAACTTACGTGATATATTTATTGCGAATGTCTTCTAAATCATCATTGCATTGTTGTCACTTTACTCAATACAATTTATCTGTATTATTGTTAACGCAAATTGTGGCATTCAATTTTGACAGTTCACCAACAATGTATTAGGATGGTCTGCACAAATTTTTCCAACAATTCATATGTACATATATATATATTCCACGATATATATGCTGTTGGAGCGTCTTACTGAATCACAATATTCATATCGAATGTGAATTGTTAATCAAGTGCGTAAACACACACAAACAAAGTGCGTAAAAGACAAAACACATCGGTGGAATAACACATCTATATACGTATAGTACTGCTATATATTGAGATAATGAAAAATAGCAAGGGGCTGCAGGAGAAGTGAAGAGAAGATCGTAGTGCCGAGTGGTGCGATAGAAAATTTACATTGAATATATATACAAGTATATCGTATTCAAGTATTTAGCTGTACATATGTATGTGGGTATTTAGTTTAAATACCGTCGGTAGATGCTGCTTCCGTCGATGTACAATGACCAATCATAATGCAAAAGCTTCATATATGCATCGACCTCATTTTTATTCAAACTTAGTACGTATACAAGGTTTTCGAGGTATTTGCCTGCCCCCGTCTTATTTCCATTTTAAAATAGACAAATTTGCTATTTTCTTGTGACATTGATAGGATTCAATTGAATAGTACTATTCAATTAGAATATTTGAATTTTTTTGGTTATATAATTACCAGCAAAAAATTTTCCGAGCTATTCATTTAATATTTGTATGAATTTTTCCAAGTCATTGAAAAATTATTAAAGAATGAATTTCTTGAATTTCGCAGCATGAAGTATTTTTATACGCGTATGTTTTTCCATTAAATGCCATTGACAAATAGCGTGTGAATGCACAACGCGAACTTTACCACATATCCATTATACAGTATGTTTATACTCACTGTATATAACAAGCCACCTTTCCTTCTATTTCAGTCCCGTTCAATTCCAGATAAGGATGGCAACAAATTACAAAATCGCTACCGATCACCTCCATCAATTCATTTCGTAATTGAACAGATGTAAAAAATATAATAAATATTATATCATAGATGCATGTACTGCCAATAAAAGTTATATTGCTTCATAGTATCTTTCCAAATATTTCTTTATTCCTCAAAATTATTATCGCTTTAAAGTATACATTATTACATTTATACTTTACTTTTCGTTCGTTTTTTTTATTCTTTTTTTCTTTTTCTTTTTTTTTTTTTTTTTTTTGAAAATTGTAT
>CAJUYH010005579.1:614-22771 GCA_910591685.1 Galerucella tenella | reverse complement strand
TAAGTTATTTACGACAAATACCTATCTATTTTTTACCCGTCACTCAATATCAGTTTTTCGAGTATACAAGATAGTATACTATAAATACAATGAATTCGTTGAGGTGCTACTCTATATCGAAATTATTAGACAAATAAATAATATAATATAATAATTGGTAGCGTTGGATTTATAGTGCGAAGCGGAACAATTTTTAATGAAGTATTTCAACAGAGTTATCGGTTAAATTAGAATTTTATGGTGGTCAGACGGAAGCTCATTCAAGTAATTGATAAGCTGCCAATAGAGTACACGCATATTTCGTATTTTGCTTAGATATTAATTTTTAGGAAATTAACCAGTTTCCATTGGAAATTACTTCCAAATTTTAAAATAAAATTCAAATTTCAATGCACTTTTCGACCACAACCCGAGGATTTCCGAACGCTACCGATGATACGTGTGATGTCATACCATGTGATGACTTTTGTCAATATGGCCGGTATTGCATTAGGTTCTGTGTAGTTTTGTGTTTATATAATCAACTATTAATTGCTTCAGCGACGTAAAAATATCATTTATATTTTTGTTTGAGACCATTACGTGTTTATGTGTGCATTTTTTTATTTCTAAAGGTCAACGTAAAGTGGACATAAATATTCGATATTTCAGAGGATATTTTAAAACTTTTAGAAGAAAATATTTTATTTACTAATTCAGTGTTCAGTGACGATTCTTTCATATTTTGTGAGTAAAGATATGGCTAGCGAAGATTTTGTAAAAGCACAATCTGATAACTTGCTCAAAGTAGACTCATTTATGCTGCTCGAATTTATGAACGTCATCAAATTTAATGACGTCACTCCATGGGGCAGCCATCTTTATGACGTAAGGCGCGTTTTGGCGTTCCTTTTTCCCGCCTAGGATGGGCCTATCTCAAATTGGGAGAATGTTATAAAATATACATAGCCGTTGTATGGAAAAGTGTAAATTCAGATAGTTGTATTATTATAGAGCTTTAGTTGATTTAATCCTTTTTCAATCTTACTAGTCGTCAAATTTTTTCGTTGTGTCAAATAGGGATCAGAATTTATAAAAAACTAAGTTAACCTTGATAACGGTACCGAAACGTTGAAATGAAAAGAATAATTAATACACCACAAGGAACATACAGAACATATGAAAATTTTGGACTCCATTGACTGGATTAAAATATACGATTTAGGATATGGTTCTTATTTGTGCATATTATATACTTGTTAAAATGGTAGCCAACAAATTTTTTTGCAATCCGTATTAGTCCAGTAAATTAAGGGACAAAGCTCCCTGAAGACTTCACTTTGGGCTCAATTTGTAGGTAACGGCAGGTGTTTTTAAACGAGAGGAAACTTAATGACATACTAAACCCTGGAAAACGAGTTTCTCGCTAATATGTGGCTCAATATGCGAATTAGATAATTTTCTTCTAATAAAAAATGGAGATCGTCTTATTATCTACAGAAATGGTACCTATCATTTTTTTCGAAAATTCGATAGTTATCGAGATAATGAGACCTAAAAGTCTCCTCATTTCAGCTACTGCTCTGCATGTAGAAATTCTGCTGTCTATTAACTTGTAAGCGGGCGGACCAATTGTTCCATAACTCGGCAAAAAATTGACATTTCCCGATGATTCAAAGTTCATCGCAATGGGAAGACCCGTAGCTATCATTCCATGTGACTTGCAGCTCGTCCGTACTTGGCAAAAATATTTAAAAAAGCGGTCAAAGTTTTTAACCACAAGATTTTGAGATTATTTCATTAATTTGTTCATATTAAAAAAAAAATAGTCTTTTATCCCAATTTTTTCTTATAATAGAACCTTAGGAGGTCTTGAATGAACTCAGAGATTTTTTTTAATATCTTTCTTGCGTTTTGATAAAAAATTGAGTTCTGTACAATCTGTGGAACAAGCGCGATTTAAAAATTTATCATCCTATACTGCTTTTCAATGCACATTATTTTAAAGCTTAGAGCAGTGTTTTTCAACCTTTTTCATGACACGACCCCCCTAGTATCAAAACATATTTCGCGACCCCCCAACCCTTTTTCCATGTATGTTAAAAATATGTAATACTTACAAAAAAATTTGGTTAAAAAAAAAGAATACCCGGAATTAACAACCGAGGCTTTGAAGTGTTTGATTCCATTTTCTGTACAATTCTGTACAATCTGTGGAACAAGCGCGATTTCGAAATGTATCATCCTATATATTGCTTTTTAATGCACTTCATTTTAAAGCTTAGAGTGTCTAGTTTTCGAATGTACTTTTTGATTTTTAATAAAATCCAATCATTTTCCAGAAATCAGGGAAATTGATCACACCGGTGAAAACCGGATTTTTTTTCAAATAGATGAATAAACAAATCAATTTTTTATCAAAACACAAGGAAAATATTCCAAAATAAATTTCTGAGGAACAAATTAATGAAATAGTCTCAAAATCTTGTGGACAAAAAACTTTGACCGCTTTTTAAAATATTTTTGTCAAGTACAAACGAACTGCAAGTCACATGGAATGATAGTTACGAGTCTTCCCATTGTGATGAACTTTGAATCATCGGAAAATGTAAATTTTTTGCCGAGTTATGGAACAATTCGTTCGCCCGCTTACAAGTTAATTCATAGACAGCAGAATTCCTACAGGCGGAGCATCAGCAGCTGAAATGAGGAGACTTTTACGTCTCATTTTCTCGATAACTATCGAATTTTCGAAAAAAATGATTGGGACCATTTTTGTAGATAATAAGACGATCTTCATTTTTTATCTGAAGAAAAATTCTCTAATTCGCATATTTAGCCCGATATTAGCGAGAAACTCGTTCTCTACGCTTTAGGGACCCCCCTTCCGTAAACTCAATAGCGTTAAGTTTTTTCTCGTTTTGGTTTTGTTGATATACGACGTAACTATGCATATTATTATAGTCCAATAACAAACAAAATAAAACTATTCACATGGAACTGAGCTAATATCAATAAAGATTTATTCTTGGGCTACGGCAAGATTCGTGAACCATTACTTAATAAAAAAAGTGCAACGCAGTCCTCTATTTGTGCTCTCGATTTTGTTTTCATTTGTCGTCGCATTCGCCCACCATGAAAACTAAATATTAAGAAACCATCAAGTATAAGATTAAATCGCACTCAAGAAAAATAAAGGAAAATACAAAACGCATTAAGGCAGGTGCATATACATCACATGAGCATGTATTAATACTTTACAGAAACAGTCGGTGAGTAAAATATATTGAGTGATTTATAAAAACAGAATTTAAATGCGGATAAATACTTTAGTATTTTTGACAACGTAACATTTAAAGGAAAATCAGATTAGGTCGAATAAAAATAGGTATAGACCAGTGCAGATAGACCAAAATGAAATGGAATTATTAACAGAAAACGAATGATTAGGAAGGAAAGAAACTGCCGTCAGGAATACATGAACGAAAAATCCAACCACGTAAGATGTACGGGGGCTGCAGGGGGGCACGTTTTAGGGTCGAAGGAGTTTTTCGTTATTTCCGGCGAAAGTTGACCTCCAATCGAAAAATATTGTATTGCAATGTTGTGTGTATTAAAAACGATCTAAAGCTTTTGTTTATATCATCTTTAACAGATTTTTTTATCGTTTTTAATTATTTTCTCGCGCAAAGATCTTTTTTTCCATGAAATTGACAGAAGACTTACCTTTCTATGTGCCAAATATGCAGTAGCTTTTTTTGAAAACAAAAATTAATTTTCCCGGGTAACATTAACAAGAAACCGAAAAATTACCCAGAACTTCAACCAAAAAATAAATGTAAAAATTCATCATATTCGAAATTTGTAGTATAAGGTTTTTTTCATTGAAACGTCTACTACATTGCTTTGCAAAAACCCGAAGAACTAAAAAAACTCCATTTTAGAAATACGTGTTTTCAGCAATTATTACTATATTATTAATATATAGGCAATTTCATGGGAAAATGTACAGTTAAAACGCTAATGAAGCCGAGGACTACGACGATCATGACAAAAATGCGGCTGCTCAGTACCCTTACCCTGTTTCCGATTTTCATCTTGACAGTAAATCCTTTTTAATTATTAGCCACTTCCAATTCCCCAACCCTGTTTTTGCCTTAAATTGCTGTGGTACGTCTAAAAGTATAGCGTAGTAATCGTAGAAATATTTTTTATAGAGTTAGGTAAAATTACATTTGTCCACGACCACCTAATAATAAATCAATATTTTACCTCCTAACTAAAGGTATATGGTACCCATATATCAACTGTCGTGAATTATGGTTCATAATACACTGTAGTGTATTATGGTTCATAATTCACGACTAGAGATGGGGGTACAATATGAAATAAACTATTAAATCTGTGTATTTTGTTCAGGAAATTTGTTTCTGACATATATCGTATCTATAAAATATTGTAATTTTTAGTATTGATACTTTTCATAACGATATTTTCTAATATTAAGTATTTTAAAACAATATATTTATAACGGTACGTTGTGTATTGATACTTTCTACAGTATCGCCCATCTCTATATGTGTCAAATTATTTGAAGTAGATGCCACAACATTTTGAGGTTAGTAATATGCCAAATCGCTACTGACTTTTATTTATTAATAAATAAATTAAGTGTCGTGGACAAAGTATAGTATTCTACTCGCAATTTATGGCGATAATTCACTTGGGTGACTTGCGCCCCTCGCCTGCGGCTCGTGACGCAAACGTCACCCATCGTGAATTATGGCTATCATAAATTGCTCGTTTAATAATATACTATTATCACGTGGTCATCTATGTTTCTTGCATACCTGACCATTAAATTTGCGAGCTTTTTATGTTTTCAATGATTGATAACGGAATTACAGAGTTAATTTATTTTAACCTATACAGAAGATGAAGTTTGAATCACTGTCCAAGAATTCATAACCCAATTCCATAATCCTGGAGTAATAGGATGCATAGATTGTATTGCAATTATTAATCCTCCAGAGAATAATGAAATTTACCCTGGGGCTGTTTACTATAACAGAAAAGGATATGCTAGTATCAATGCCCAAGTGGTATGTAATTCAAGGCTAATTATAACTTCAATAATTGTTCGTTACCCAGGGTCAACTCATGATCAGAGAACATATGGAGCAAAAATATTTTGAAGATAGAGCAAATTTATGAGTTTCAAGAGATTCTGGTTATCCTTTACAACCGTGGTTAATGACGCCTATAATAGATGCAGAGCCTAATACACCTGAAGCATCATATACAGAGTGTCATAAAACGACCAGAATCATAGAACGGATGTTTGGTATTCTTGAAATCCGATTTAGATGTTTACTAAGACACAGAGTTCTGCATTACATGCCTCCAAAAGCAGCGAAAATTCTATATTATGCATATTGTGCTGCTTTATGTATCAAAGCTAATATACACATGGATGATTTAGGGCCACTGGATGATGAAGAGAATATAAACATTCCAGACCCAATTCAGAGACAAGAAAATGTGAACATTTTAGCTTTAGGTAGTAGAACAAGAAGAACTTTATTTGACCATTTTAGGTAATTTTCTCTGTTATAGAGAATTATAATTTCTGGTCATTCTTTATAAATCCTTCTGTATGTGTCTTAATAAGACAAAGCAAAGAAACGACCTATTTTCCGCACATTAGAACTATTTTGCGGCGCTGTCACGTCCATTTTCACGTATGGATCTTGGAGGTTGTTATCAGTAGTAATAACCCAAGGACATTGATAATTGTTCGAAAAAATCTTATGACAGATTTCGAAAGCTTGTTGCTTGGAAACCTACAAGCAACAAGCTTGAGAAAGTTGTCATAAAATGTTTAAGCATTTATCAATGTCCGAGGGTTATTTGGATAGAAAATTTTTTGCTAATTATGGGAAAAATACAGAGGTAAAACAAATCATGACATTTCGATATATAAAATATTTGAAACTTCAAAATCGAAATAAATCAATATGTGTCCATAGCAACCAACGTGAAAACAGCCCATGGTCTGCTATCAGTGTAATGTTGACATGATTGGGTGAAATTGTTCATATGATAAAATATGAGGAAATTTGATTGGCTCTTGGAACTGTCAAAAAATTTTCATAACAACCGTTGCCAACTGTGTATTAGAGAATACTAAAATTTCGCAAGTGGTTACTAAAGTCATTATCGAAAGTTGTTAGCAGAGTTGCAGTGGTTAACAACTGCGATAACGACTTCACTTAGAGAATAGCCCTGAATATCAATAACAACGACTTTTCAAAATCTTATTTTTAACTCTTTGCCAGGAATTAAAATTTAAAACCAATTTTAAAATTAATTAGAAATACTGTACAAAAAGTATTCATTTTAGCGCAATATACAAATACATATTGTGCCAAAGTGACGCCCTGAAGCTTTTATAGACTGACAACCCTCTAGCATGCCCTAACATGGAGTCGAACCACCCTTGAGAGGAATCTCTTGCCGGGCATCTATGAGGACACTCTACCAAAACAAGCACTTCTTTGACTAATAAAAAGAACGAATGGAACGTTGTGTGGCGAGGCAAGGGGACTTTTTCATAAGCACTCTCGTTATTCAACTGTCGTCTGTCAGATCTAGTAATCCGCTTGTCTACAAGATCTGTGTTGATAATTGACGAAAAGATAAAAGTATGTGGTAGGTATACAATTTACTTAGACACAAACATGTTAAAGGCTGATTTAAATATTGTTAAATTCCGTAAGGCACCATTTATAGCGCCCAATATAGATGCCATTTTTTGTATCCCGATATATCTAAAATAGTTATTACAGTTTTGTTAATATCAATGCTGGTACACCGTATTTGGATGATTTTTTGATCACAATGAAATAAAATTGAAATAACAAAGCATGCAACACACTTACCATCGCCATTTTTTGGAACTGCTTTGTCAAAGCCAGCCATGGTGCGCATATAATAACTCTGCTCCAGTTCTCGATCCCATGCTTTCTACAAATTAGAAATCAGAGTTCAGGAACTATCGGTTGAAAAAAAAAGATATTTTAAGTTAGTTACGTTAGGCTACTATGGGCGCGTGCGTTATTTACGTCAGACTTGTCTAAATAGTTCGTTTGTCACATCTAGACCGTTCGCTAATTTCATATTTCATCATTTATTGAAGTTATGAACCAACCAAAACAAACAGTAAGACACATCTCGTTTAAATAATATATAAGTCCCCCCAAATCAAACATAGTGCTTTATACCAAAAGAAGGAACTTGGTGGGATTGGGACCATGATCTCTTCAAGGTATGGAGATTCCGAGACGAATATAAGAGGAGGGAGAAAGGAATTGGAGGAAGAGTGGGAATGGAAGTGAACGAAGGTCGAGGCAGAAAGAATAAGGAAGAAAGTAAAGGAGGAGATAGGAAGGGTACTTGGGCATGATGTAGAGAAACTGTATGATGTGATACATGGCTGCAGGAGGGAAGATAAAAGGGGTAATAGGCGCAAGTGGAGGGCTAATTACTGGTGGAATGAGGAAATAGAGAGTCTGAGGAGGGAGAGTAAGAAGGAACGAAGACGAATGTTGAGGGGAAAAGTAGGGATGGAGGGAAGAGGTGAATATAAGGAGAAGAAGAAAGAACTGGAGCGCAGGGTGGAGAGGGAAAAAAGAAGAAAGTGGGAAGAGTTACTGGGGGAGTTGAAAAACAACCCATGGGGGAAGGCGTATGAGATAGCGGTGAAAAGAACGGGTGGAAATAGGAACGTGGTGCTAGAGGAAGATTGGGAGAAAGATATTATAGAGAAATTGTTTACAGGGGTAGGAGGTGGGGAGGGCAGAATTCGGGAAGCCCAGAATACTAGGGAGATAGGGAAAATGAGAGGGATAAGGTCGGTAGAGAAGTGGGAAATAGAGGAGGGGGGGAAGAAATGTTAAGGTAAGGAAATCCCCAGGGATAGATGGCATGAGAGGTGATATGGTGAAGAGGCTGTTGGATGACAATGGGGAATACTTTTTGGAACTGTTTAACAGGATACTGAGGGAGCAAGAGTTCCCGGAAAGGTGGAAGGTGGCCAGGGTGATCCTTGTGAAGAAGACGGGTAGGGATGGGAAACGGGCGGGGAACTACAGGCCCATCAGCCTGCTGTGTGGATTGGGTAAATTGATAGAGGGGATAATAAAGGTTAGGATTGAGGAGGAAGTTGATAGGAATGGGGGTTTTAGGGAAAACCAACATGGGTTCGTAGAAGGAAAGTCATGCATCTCAGCGCTGGGCATGGTGGTGGACTTAGTGCAAAGGACTAGGCAGGGTGACGGTAGGAATAAGAAATTGGCCCTGCTTGTGTTCTTCGACGTGGGAAACGCGTTCAACAGTGTCAGTAAACGGGCGGTGTTGGGCGCGTTGACAAAGCTTGGAGTAGGGGAGGGGCTAGTTAATCTAGTAGAGGACTACCTGACGGGGCGTGCGATAGTGGACACTAGGGGGAGAAGGTATGGGACGGAGATTGGAGTGCCCCAGGGCTCGGTTCTGGGACCGACGCTTTGGAAGTGTGTGTTTGATGAAGTTTGTGGGATAGCATATGAAGAGGGATGTGAGATTACGGTGTATGCGGACGATGTCTGTCTGGTATGTACGGCAAAGTGGCAGGTGGAGATAGAAAGAAAGCCGGAGTGGATGTGTAGGAAGATTGTGGAGAAGATAGAGCGGTGTGGACTGGAAGTGGCTGAGGATAAGACGGTGGGGCTACTGGTGAAGGGGCGGAGCAAGGCAAGGGATGTGGGAGTGATGGTGAAGGGAAAGAAAATTCGGATGGAGGAAGCGGTGAAATATCTGGGGGTGTGGTTGGATAGCCAATTATCCTTCAAAACCCATATGTTGAAGGCTGCACAGAAAGCAAAAGTAAGGGCAGCGTGGCTGGGAAGATTGATGGGTAATGTGAAAGGACCGGGAGAATGGAAGAGGAGGATAATTGGTAGGACGGTAGAGCAGAGTATGCTGTATGGCGCGGAAGTGTGGGGTGAGAAAACAGGGGTGAATGCGAGGGTTAGACCACTCCTGCGGGTGCAGAGAGGAATACTTCTGAGGGTGGTGCAGGCGTACAGGACAGTGGGTGGACTGGCAGTAGCAGTGCTGTCACGGTCCTATCCATTGGACTTGATGGCTAGAGCCAGACAGAAACGCTGGAGGGGTGCTAGCAGAGAGGAAGTACAGGAATGGATGGATGAGGAAATGAAGAAAAGGTGGGATGAGTATGAGGGCGCGCTAAAAGGAGCGATTTGGAGCAGGAGAAATTGGATGGACCGGAAATTTGGAGAGGTGAACTAGTTCTTGACGCAGGTGTTCACAGGGCATGGGTCGAGAGCGGGATCCCTTCACAAGATTGGGAAAAGAGAAACTGGAGTGTGTGAGAGATGTGAAGTGGAGGATGATGTGGGACATGTGTTTAGATGTTGTAAGAATGAGGAAGTTTTGAAGAAGTAGGAAAATAAACAGGGAGAGGCGGTGTATTGGGAAAATATGGTGAAGATTATGTTGAGGGGCGAGGAGGAATGGATGGAGATAAGTGGCGTAGTAGAGAGCGTGATTAGGGAAAGGGAAGGACTCGCTATGGCATGAAAGAGGTAGGAGTGATAGAAGGAAGAAGAGGAAGGAGAGTGTGTGAGGGACAGTGGGATGGAAAAGGGGATACAGAAGATGTTTAGGGATAGGTACCCGATGCTGGGAGAAAAAGGAAAGAAAACGGAGTGGGTTAAGGAAGTACTCACTACGGAAAGAAAAGGTACAAGGGTGAACGCGGAGGAGTTGACCTGTCGGAGTGAGGGTGCTTGTAGGGACGAGAGGATGGTGTTTGATATGGTGAGTCGACTGTTTGGCTAGAGGCTAGAGGAAGATGATCGCGTGGATGAGAGCAGATGGGACGGAGGCGACAATTTATACAGATAGGGAAAAGGAAAAGGAGGTCAGAAATGAAGCGGTAATCCTGAAGGATATTGGAGAAGTCAATCAGGAGGGGATAGAAAGGATTAGGACGGGTTTGAGGAGATGGAAGGAAAGTGGTGGATAGACTTAGAGTCTCAAGGAACCCTGGACAAATATTATACAAAATCTGACCACTGATACTCTTTAGTATGAGTGAGGTAGAAGTGTAGGTATATCATTATTGGAGAGCAATCATAATTAAAATAGTCCAAGAAAAAATCAACTACTGGTAATCACCATTAAATTTTTGGAAACTGAATTGTTTTAAAATTAATATTGAAAATAATAATTACTGGATCGCATTCCACGGTGAGGGGTTTCATGAAATCTCCATTGGGTTGAGGTAGTGTCATAACATGATCACCATTCATGCCGGTAGGTACTTTAAAATCATCCTTGATTTCCGTATCGAAATATTCTTCTTCTTCTTCGTCCTGTTCCTCTTCTTCGACTTCTGCAATGTCATAATCTTCTTCGCAATTGTAAGTTGGCGGTTGGATGCATTTGTCGGCGCCGGGAAGCAATGTACATATTACAGCCATTTTTGTAGCGATCTGGAAAAAATTCTATACTAAAATATTGTAACATGGGAAAAAAAGTATACAGATTGCGAAAAAGCTTTTTGAACCGTGCGATGAGAATATATAGTTAGAAATTAATTGTCAACTTGGTCAGAACCGATCAAGCTGACAAAATTGAATTTCAAGATATACAGGTTACGTAATAACGATTGTATTTTTTTATTTCTTCAAAAATCTCACTCCTTCCATGTTGGGAACATACTGAATACCACCGACTAATGAATTCTCTCTCTAAAGGACAATGTTGCCGGATGAAAGTGTTTAGTTTTACCTAATAGTGCATGAGCTCGAAAAAAAAGTCAGCGATAACGAAACAAAAATATCATTTGCACAAATTAATATGCGCTTCTGGTTAAGATAGGGGAGTAATGAACATTCGGCCACCCTCTGGAAATAAATACACGCCCTCGCTGACCACGCACAATTATTTTTTCTCTTTTTCAAGCTGTTTTTCTCATATTTCCTTGTCGTACTTGTGTGAATCGCACGGTTCGAAAAGCTTTTTCGCCATCTGTATATTGTATATTGTTACGAACTCACTGATTCAGAAGCTGGTCCTGTCGCAAACTATGAATGCGATCTTTCTAGAAAGGTTCTTTCGCAGGTAATATTCAGACTGTTCTCGAAGCGTACCATACAATGGTTTATTCACGAATGTTCTCGAATTATAAAGTATACGCAGAGGTGGTATATTCAAGAAGGTTCTGGAGTTACGAAGGACTATATGTACGCGGGTTTTTGAAGTGAGTCGGGGAGTTGTTCAGTAAACAGTGAACCGGTGAACAGTTTCAGTATACAGTGAGTGAACAGTTTCATAGTTAAACGTGGCAATATCGAATGTTTTCGACTGCATTCCTTTCACAGCTTCAGATAAACTTGCCACTTGTATGAAATGCAACAGAAAATTGTTCAGAATTCCTAGTTAACCCGAAAAGAACATGTAAATTTATCGCACTCAACAAATCAGAACAGTTAATTTTGCAGTTACAGTAGAAACTCGATTATCCGGCTCTGTTATACGGATTCGCGATTATCCGGACTACCGACTCATTATATTAAAATTATGTACCTACAAGTCAAATTTATGCAAGTATGAACGTTTTAGTATTGTTACGAACTCACTAATTCCGAAGCCGGTCCTGTCGCAAACGATGAATTCGATCTTTCTAGAAAGGTTCTTTTGCAGGTAATATCTAGACTGTTCTTGAAATGTACCAGGCCATACAATGGTTTATCGCGAAAGTTCTAGAGATTTGAGGGACTAGGTATATATAGCGGGTTTTCGAGTGAATCGGGGTGTAGTTCAGTATACAGTGAATCGGTGAACAGTTCAGTATACAGGGAGTGAACAGAAAGTGAATATAAATAGTGTTGAAGATAAATTAGGACAATTATTATAGTGTAAATAAATTAATAGACATTAAGTAGTGTGTATATAAATCAAGATTATTATAGTGTGTAAGTGTTTCTTTAATAAATCGATAGTAATTAGCCATAGTGAGTGTATAATTTTATCCCACGTTAAAAACTGTTTAAATAAATAAGAAAAACATTACAGTATGTAGATAGATAGATAGATAGATAGATAGTTTTATTGTGTCTAAGATAAATCTTTTCACAAGGGTTCGGTACAAAATATAAAGTAAAGAATTAACATAATTATAGATACATTACGACATAGACATAGTTAATACAAAAATAAAAGTATAAAATATCTGGGTACTTGATGGTAATGTCAATCATTCACCATGTGCAAATGCTCGCAGCTTTATGATACTAATAATGCTATGAGCTAATTCAGTAAGTTTAAAAAATCCATTTTGTGTATTATTAGTGTTAAGATAGTGTACTAGGTCATCAATATTATGAACATTGTAAAAAAAACTATTTTTTCTTAGAGGGTTGTAAATGGGACATTCAAAAAGCATATGATATAATGACTCCAGGGAATCCGTATTACAGACAGTGCAATTATCAGTGCTGTTGATTATATAAAAATTTCCTTTAAGAGACAATTTTAAAAATGTTTTACTACACGTTCTAAGTTGCTCTATTATTCTGGTTATATAGATGTGAGCGGGTATTTGCAAATAACTGTTATTTCCACCAACTAGTAAGTGTGAGTATAGTGAAGAGTAACTAGAAGCAACCTTTTTGTTCATGTCACTATCAAGCAGGCGTTTTCGCAATTTGTCTAGAATAAGTCTATCTAAACCGCGTACATTCGTACTTAAATAATTTTCCCATACACTCACATTGCGCATAAATGAACAATTCTTTAAGTTGCGTCACCCAATTATACATTGAATTATTAGTCGCGGCAATGAAGCACTAAAAACGCCAAAGTTAGGAATCTTTCCGGGACAGCACGTAGAGAGTTGCGGTTTTTTGCATTCGGTGGCAAAAACGATGTAGAAAATTCCTACCTAGGTTCTACCCTGTAGAAACCCCTGGGTGCGTTGCTGCAGGCCAAAATGCAGCCCAAAAATGCACCTTTAGGGAGGCCTTTCCTCCAATTTTATAACTTCGTAAAAAAGAGGCAGAACCGGCTCAATTTGGCTACTCGGGGGTTTTTGGGGTCGCTGATCACGATTATGATGTTAAAATCGACCTCCAGGACACCTGGGGGTCAGGAACGCCGATGAACGTCATCTCCGTGGGACTCTTCAGGAATTTCGTGCGCCGAGGGGCAGAAATTCGGTATCTGGGGTTTTTTTGGGTCGCTGAACCCAGATATGGCATCGGCGAAGTCCCCACGGACACCTGGTGCAACCTGACCCGTCCCTGAACGTCGTCCCCGTGGGTTTCTTCAGAAATTCGTGCCCGAAAGGGCAGAAACCCGGTATCTGGGGTTTTTTTGGGTCGCTGAATCCGGGTATGGTATCGGCGAAGACGCCACGGACACCTGGTGCGCCTGACCTGGCCCTGAACGTCTTATTCGTGGCTTTTCCTTACAGAATTAAATCAGACAACCTGAAAATCGTCCTACCAGTTCATAAATTTGTTCATGAGTAACTCTCCCCTGGGGCTCTCGAGAAACGTGATGCGCTGCTGTAAAAACGAATAAAAGTTGGAGGCGCCCGGAGTGGGGAGAAAATATCTCTTAATATTCTCGTCTGTGTATACCGTTCATTGGATGCTTTTTTGTGAGTTTACGGTATACACAGATACTTTCACCATCAGGTGACCATGGACCCGACAGAGTGGGGGTGGAGCTATCAAGCGGGTACACTGGTCCCTGTCCAAATGAAGCAAAAACCTGCGCACCCCAACATTATGAAACTCATATTTTGTGGATGCGCAGGACAGTGTGATCTAATGACCTGCAGTTGTAGGAAGCACGGCCTGCCTTGCAATCTTGCCTGTAAAAATTGCGAAGGTTCAACTTGCACCAATACTGAAACATATTCAGTCGAAAGCATAATTGCAGCAGAGAGTGAGGCCTTGGGCGAGGAAGATGCACTACTGACGAAGAAAATGAACAGATTAACGATGTGTCACTTGATGCAGAATTTGATATTTAGTTACGGTCTTGAAAATCGAAGTTGAAGATTTATGAGATGAGGTTGAGTCACGGGTTGATTATACTTTATTTGAGTTCAATAAAAAGTTTCAAAATGTTAATTACACGAACATAGACTTGGTATTCATTCTCTTCCTTTCCTCCATCTTTATTTACAGGGAGCGATCCAAAAGACCCCCGTAATGATTTTCAGTTTGTCTGATTCCATTCTGTAAGGAAAAGCCAGGAAGATGACGTCCAGGGCCAGGTCAGGCGCACCAGGAGTCCGTGGCGTCTTCGCCGATACCATACCCGGATTCAGCGACCCGAAAAACCCCCAGATACGGAATTTCTGCCCCTCGGCGCACGAAATTCCTGAGGAGTCCCACGGAGATGACGTTCATCGGCGTTCCTGACCCCCAGGTGTCCTGGAGGTCGATTTTAACATCATAATCGTGATCAGCGACCCCAAAAACCCCCGAGTAGCCAAATTGAGCCGGTTCTGCCTCTTTTTTACGAAGTTATAAAATTGGAGGAAAGGCCTCCCAAAAGGTGCATTTTTGGACTACATTTTGGCCTGCAGCAACGCACCCAGGGGTTTCTACAGGGCAGAACCTAGGTAGGAATTTTCTACATCGTTTTTGCCACCGAATGCAAAAAACCGCAACTCTCTACGTGCTGTCCCGGAAAGATTCCTAGCTTTGTGCTTCGTTGCCTCGACTATATTATTAGATTCTAACTGAGCAAGTCGATTGAAGCAAATTTTTGAAAGTCTTGAAGAGTCCATTTCTTTCAGTTTGTTCATCCAAAGTAAGGCATGTTTGAAAACAACCATTGACAAATGATCGGAACATGTTTCCAAGCGTACAATGTAATCTGGGGTATTCTTTGACAGACTTAGAAGTTTTTTGAAAAAGTTTACCTGTACGCGCTCTATAATATCAGTGTAACGTAGACCCCATATACCAATTCCAAAGGAAAGAGAAGATAAAATAATTGAATTGTATAAATTGATCCGCGATTCCAAGTTAACATTTTTGACCGACAAATTATATCCATTACTGCTCCAATAGCCCGATTAGCTTTGATTTGAGAACTCTTAGCCATGGTGCAAAATAAGGCTGTGGAGGAGAAATCAACACCCAAGTAGGTAAACTGCTTTACTGTTTCCAGACAATATCCACTATAATGAAATTTTTTGTTGTAATTATGTACATGGCCACTTTTTGCGAATATCATTACTTTGGTTTTATCGGTATTCACTGCAAGTTTGTTATCAAAGCAATAAGACTCGAGTACCTTCAGTTTTCGCTCTATATCGATTGGAGAGTCGCCAAGAATAACTACAGCATGCGAAATCTGCTTTGAAACCTAGGTACGAATTACACAAGTACGACAAGGATATATGAAAGAGAGAGGAAGAATAATTGTGCACAATAATCACTTTGTTTCACCTTAGGGGGCGTAAGCTTATTCCCGAGAGTTCCCGACTGCTCATTGCCCTCCTATTTTAACTAGTTGGTGGTGGTAAATGGTAATTCAGTATGCTCCCAAGACGTAAGGAGTGAGGACGTTAAAGAAATATAAAAATACAATCGTTATTACGTAACCTGTAAATCTTAAAATTCATTTTTGTCAACATGATCATTTCAGACCAAGTTGACAATTTCTAACTACAATAGGATATTATTTTAGCCATTATAACTTGAAAATAAAACAGCATTTCTTGAGAGAACCACAATTAATAAACTAAAAATCCCTTCCATTGATAAATTAAATTGAAAAAATAAAATAAGGTACCTACACCTATTCTAAACATAAAATATAAACTTCCTGAAAAAATAAAAATTTATTCTAAAGGTAAACATAATTTTAATGAATTAAGTGCTTAAATAAACCACCTTGCTGTGCCAGACAATAGCCAAATCTGTGATAAAGATTTGATCTCATATCTCTAAGATTATTTGGAGTAATGCTGGCACAAACGTTCTGTATTTTCACCCTCAATTCATTTAAATTATTAGCTCTTTCAAATGCATGCTGGTAAATGGTACTTTTTAAAAATCCCCAAAGAAAAAAATC
The DNA here is from genome assembly GCA_910591685.1 of Galerucella tenella. NCBI lineage: Eukaryota > Metazoa > Arthropoda > Insecta > Coleoptera > Chrysomelidae > Galerucella > Galerucella tenella. The sequence continues at coordinate 6,625 of CAJUYH010005579.1, read as the reverse complement.
ATTTGGAGCTAGTTCAGGTGATCTTGGAGGCCATTTAATTGATAGATAGATATAGATAGATAGATAGATAGATAGATAGATAGATAGATATATTTATTCCACAAAATCACAATATAAAGTACAAAGCATGTAAAAATTCAATAAAATACACAGTGATTTTAGCCTAAGCGTTGGAAACAACAAAAAAAAGAGAAAAAAAAAGTTTTAGTTGAAATTTGTCAGAAAAAATTCTGAGATATTATAAAAAACATACTGATGTAGTAGTTGTTTAATTTTTCTTTTAAATTTTTTGTTTGTAAGATTTTTCAAATCTGAAGGTAAATGGTTATATACTTTAATACCTGAATATAAAGGGCCATTTCGAGTGCGACTATATTTATAGTTTGGAGGTATTATGTCTTGTTTTCGAGTGGGATATTTATGTCTGTCATTTGGGGTAAGAAGTTCATTTTGATGCTTGTGAATTAATAAAGAAGTTTTGTAAATATAAGTGTTTGTCATGGTCATTATTCTATTTTCTTTAAAGAATGGTTTACAAGAAGTTCTAGATTTTAAGTTGAAAAGCGCTCTAATTGCTCTTTTTTGAGTCATGAATACGGAGCCTGCGGATACAGCAGTCCCCCAAAATTCAATACCATATTGCATTATACTATGAAATTGAGCAAAATAGACCGTTTTTGCTACAAATATGTTAGTATGTTGTTTTATTGCTCGCAATGCAAATACATATTTACTAAGAGATTTATTCAGTTGATTTATATGAAAGTTCCAGTCAAGCTTGTTATTGATGTGTATGCCTAAGAATTTTATGTTGAGAGAAGAGGTGATAGTTTGTTGACCTATATTTATAGCAACTTCGTCAGAGTCTCGATATAGGTTAAAGGATATATTTTGAGTTTTGCCGATGTTCAATGCTAGTCTGTTAGCGAGAAACCAATCCGATACGCCTTGCATGACGTTAGTAGAAGAAAGTAATAGAGAATCTTTGTTTATTCTGCTGACAATTATACTGGTATCATCGGCAAAAAGAGAAAAATAAGCATTGGGAAAATTTACAACCAAATCATTGATATATATAAGAAATAATGTTGGTCCCAAGATAGACCCTTGAGGAACTCCGCATTGAACATCGACGCAACTCGAGTAGTATTGATCGTATTGATTGTACCATTAGTACTAATAATTTTTTCGGGGAATGTAAAATTTAAAAAATCCATTACTATCCTTGAATTATGGGCTGGACAACCATCTTGTTGGAACCAAATTCTGTTGAGATCAACATCGGGTATAAGGAGAACTGCAGGAATTACTTGATTTTGTAATAAGTCTAAATATTTGGCGGAATTTAAGTTCCCCTCAATGAAAAAAGGACCTATAATGTGGTCACCTAGAATACCCGTCCAAACATTTAGCTTCTGCGGATACTGCGTTCGGATTGGAATGGTTAGATGTTTATTTTCCCGAGACCAATATCTTGTGACGGATGGATTGTGTTTTTGATGTAGTGAAAAAGTTGATTCATCCGTAAATAAAATATTTTTTAAAAAGTTTTCGTCAGCATTTTGACGTTCCATCATCTCCTCACAGAAATCCATTCGTCTGATATTGTCCTCGGGAAATATTTCCTGCGTTGTCTGAACCTTGTAACAATGGTACCCGTTCCGTTTTAAAATATTCTGTACAGTTCTCTTATCCATGTCGACCTCTTCAGCAATTTGTCTTGAAGAAGATGGTTGTCCTGTTTCAACTGCTAAACAAACATTCAATTCTCTAGTCTGCCTTTCATCGTTAATTGGGCGTTCGATTGGATCTTCCGAAGCTTGGCATTTTCTACAGTACGAAACACATCCATATTTCTCGAAATTACTAATTATTTTCACAATTGTTGACTTTGAAGGAATTGGGCGATTTTCAAATGCCACAATAAACAAATTAACGATTGTATAAGTATGTTAATGAAGGCATAATTGTAAATGTTTTATTTTCAAATGCAATGGCATGCGCTTCCAACGTGATCAACGTTTGTAGCGAAAAGACCTAGGAATAGCAGTTTAAATGTGAATTCTATCTGTAAAACACAGTGTTGCCAAGTGAAAGTGTTTTGTTTTAGCTATTGTGCATGACTTCGAAAAAAAGTCAACGAAAACGAGAGAAAAATATCATTTGTACAAATTAATCTGCGCTTCTGGCAATAGCGGTTGAAATAGTAGGGCAATGAGCATTCGTTCACTATCGGAAATAGAACCACACCCTAACTGGAATTAAATACACGCCTCGATGACCGCGTATAATTATCTTTCTCTCTCATTCAGCTGTTTTTCTGTCGTACTTGTGTAAGGTGTAAGGTTCGGAAGCAACTTACGCATACTGTATGTCATCTGCGTATTGAAGCATTAATACGTCTTTGTTGCCGTCAATAGTAAGTCCATGTACGTACATGTATGTATATAATCTAAGAAGATGTATCTCCTAATAATTTCTTAATAAACATTGATTTTCATTGATATGTATTTGTTGTTTTTAATAAATAACATACATAACATCGTATGTACAACATATGTATGCACAAAACCCGCTTTTCTTAGTACATTCGATTATCCGAATGCCTAACGACAATAATTAGTCGGGTTAATCGAGTTTCTACTGTAATCAGTTTATGTGAAAATGAATAGGCTTAGGGTGACTGGGTACGCTCGGCACTTAATCAATTATGTTTCAAAAATGACTAATACGTTACTGTATTTTAGATATGCAATTACAGAATTTATATTTTACTTACCTCTTTCATACTTGGCCTGTTAGATGGTTCCTGGTCCCAGCATGAAGTCATCAAATTCTCTATTACCGGTGGACAGTTTCGTAATAAGGGAGGCCTTTTTCCTTTATGCACAGCCCACATTATACTAAAAGCCGATCCACCTTGATTGTAAAAAGGTTTTTTCCTCGAAAGAACCTCCCACAAAATAATGCCCCAGCTGAAGACGTCGCATTTCTCGGTGTAGTTGGAAGAGGTGAAGACCTACAAATATTATAAAATAATATGGAAGTGATTAGCATTGATACATTTAAACTAAGAGTCGTTTTTCGGAAAATTAAAATATTTATAGAAAGCCAACACACACAGACATAACAATAGAACAGAATCCAATGGAAATTAGAATAGATTTGATGAGGTGGTTTATCGACCTATTCCATCGCGACCTTTTCAGATCTACTGTGGTCCTCTGAACCTAGATTAAATTCTTCAGTCCGACTTCATTCAATCCATGTGTATTTAAGGCACCTATGCAATTCCATACTGGCTTAGAATTGACCTCGAAATAGACCCCTACAGACCACTGATTGTTGGAGTGTCACCTGTCCCTGATCGAAGCCTGTAGCAACAACGAAGTCACTCTAGGCTGGATCAAGGGCCACAGTAAATCGAAAGGTAACCACATTGCCGACTCACTAGCCAGGAAAGCAGCTTCCCAAAAACTCTTGGGACCTGGCAATTTCATTGGTCTGTCGGCGTCGGCTATGATTGACCTAATAAAGGAACACTCCCTTGATAAGTTTAAGGGTAGATGGGACGATGCAGAAGGTTGCAGGCTTGCCAAGGAATTGCTGCAGTATCCGGACAGCAAAGTAGCCAAAAAATACGTGACTATGAACAGACAGAACCTTCGGACAGCCACGGGTATTCTGACCGGTCACTGCCACCTACGAAAACACCTCTACAGACTGGGTCTGTCTGACACTTCACTCTGTAGAGGATGTGAACAGGAAGATGAGACTGTCGAACACATTCTTTGTGAATGTCCGACACTCTCTCAATTTAGGTTTTCCGTATTCGGCGAGTACAGGCTAACACAAGCCAACATGAGGGAGCTTACTTCCGGCGACGTTATCGCCTACTTCAAACAAGTCGGCTGGATGACGAGCCAGAAGGAAGTCTGAACCTCAGAAGGATGCACGATGCACAATGGGCCAATTGTGGCCTAAGTGCTGTGGGGGTCACCCAACCTTCAAAGTCTTACAGATAGAGATACAGAAGGCACCTATGCAATTCCATACTGGCTTAGAATTGACCCCTACAGACCACTGATTGTTGTTATTAGCAACAATTTACGGAATGAATGAAGATACTTTGAAAAGTGTTGTAGTTATTTTAGCCTCTAGATCTCAGAGTAGCAGTTCATCTGATAGTTCCACTTGAAAATTTTTTCAATTTCTAACGCTGTTAATAGCGCCGTCAATACCTTGTTACCACATTTTAAATTTATTTCTATTAATTCGTCCATTTCTTTGACCGCTTCAAAAAATCGTTAGTTTTTTGAGGTTAGGCTGTCATTTTGTGAACCACCAAATTTATCCACTACCTCGATACAACGGTGGAGTGGTTTGCAATCTTGTTTGATGCAACAGTAACAAATGAACGCGTCATTTCTTCAATCTACAATCCACCAATGAATATAATAACGCAATTGGTCAATTGGTGGATCAATCGGTGAATAAATGAATGTGCCTATGATGGGTTAAAGTATAGTCATAAAAATTCGCATATTGAGCCGGATATTAGCGAGAAACCCGTTTTCCAGTGTTTAGGGGGCCATTTTCCCCCCTTCCGTAAACTCAATCGCGTTAAGTTTTTTCTCGTTTAAAAACACCTGCTGTGACCTACAAATTGAGCCCAAAGTGATGTCTTCAGGGACTTTTCAGGAGCTTTGTACCTTCATTTACTGGACTATTACTGTAGATACAAAATATGCACAAAAATTTGACATACCTAACTAAAATATTTAATAAAAAATATCTTAAACTATCTTACCTCTGGTGCCATCCAAGCAGCTGAGCCTTTATTATTAGTCATGTAAGTATTTTTGTCAGCAGCTGTACCAAAATCACATATTTTTAAATGAACACCACCATTAATTAATAGTAAATTTGGTGGTTTTAAGTCTCTATGTATTAAAGGCTTTGGTTGCATTGCATGTAAGTACTCTACACCCTAAAAATGAATAAATTGTAATTATTTAGAGAAGAACAGTACACTCAGTGAGGATTAGTAGATCTCAAGCGGCATTTCCCTTTATATCTAAGTCAAATCTCGAGTCAAATTGTATTCAGCAAAAATACTAATATTTTATTTTAAAACATATTAAAAGATGGAGAATGAAATTGTGAAATTTACCACTAATTCCTTCTTGTAAACATAAGAAATATATGTAATATGATGTAATAATTATTAATGAAAACATAAAAAATAAGTACACAATTTACTTTTCAAGTTATTGTTAATTAAAGTAGAAAATATGTCTGACTGCACTCGTTTTTCCCTTGATGCGCAGAGTAGTGTGAAGTTCATCCAAAATCATTTACAGAAGTGATGAACACAAGTGCAGACTTTTTCCTCTGACCTACCTCTCTCTCCATTGAATAAAAAAATATATATAAATCAATTTGCATGTGAGTGGAATATGTTACTAGATAATTACAATAATAAGTATGTGTGTGTGTGTTAAGGAATATTTTAAATTTACCTTTGAGCACTGATATGCCCATGACATAGCATGTGCCATTGTATAATACAGTTGGGATCTATGTAAAACATTGAACAGTGATCCTCCTTCAGCATATTCCATAACAAGACAAAACTGAACTCCTTTTGTGCAAGCTCCATAGAGTTTTACTATATTTTCATGGTCTACCCTTGATAGTTGTCTCACTTCAATTAGAAAAGCTTTTTTTTCTTCCTCTCGAGTAATATTCTTGACAGCCACAAATGTATTGTTCCATATTCCTTTATAAACAACACCAAAACTACCTTCTCCCACAATCTATGAATTGAAATTATAATTTTAAAGGATATTAATTTTAAAAATGAACACAAAGAAAGATGAACGACCATTTATAAGTAATTGTGGAGATGACTATTTAGAAGTCACTGGAAATTATACTTATATTTTAGTATAGTTGTATCAAATATTTTTTGAATATTTCAATATAGTAGTATTATTTGGAGCCTTTCA